>VZRX01000092.1:41517-105171 GCA_013398075.1 Notiomystis cincta
CACCCCAACCCACCCCCCGACAGCGAACCCAGGAATCCCGGCACAACGGCAAGTCTCGGCAGGGCCCAGCTCTGTTCCTGCTACAGCTCGCTCTCACCCCTGCATTGCTTTTGATTTCATTCAGACATCGCCTTTTTCTCAAGGACTCGCTGCCCAGAGCATCCAGCCGCCCCTCCGGTACCCCACCAGCAGCTGCCCGAGTTAGAGCAGGAGCTGACCTGGATGAGTGTGTTTACTACACTCACGGCTTTTCATCTGCCCCGCGAATAAACACGGGAGAGGAACCCTGCCAACACCTGGCGCCAGGGCTTTGGGAAGCAGGCGGGATGGAGAGCGGTGGCGTAGCAGAAACCTCGCAGGGACGGCACCGGCGCTCCCAGCCTGCAGCACAGAACAGACCGCTGTCCTTAGGGATGCTCGGATTTTAACTGACAGCACAAGTCCTAAGAGTGATCACAGCAATTAGCCATCGTTTGTGGCCTCGACATGCAAGTTAGGAAGCAGCCTTGGGCAGCTGTGTCCCAGCTGAGAACACTGGGCACAGTACACGGGCAGTGAACAGCACACATCAGGTCTAGCTGGCATTTTCACTACTGCTGCTGAAGAGCCTTCTAAAAGTAAAGCAGACTGCAACAGAACAAAACACTGAAAGATTCACAAGGCGATACCATAATCGTTTAAATTTTAAGGTAAAGTTAAATTTCATACAAATAAACTTCCAAAAATATTTTGCAAACTCTGGCATATGGCTATGATACAGTATGTACAAATGAAATATCAGAATGGATACATTTTATTGCTTTTTTTCTTTATTTGGTTAAGGAATTAAACAGTAGTGTATAAAAGGGTATGGGAAGTGGCAAGAAGCAAGTGTTAGCTTCTTGTCCTCTCTAAAGCCAAAGTTGGTTGGTTTTGTTTTGTTTTTAAATACAGTGTTTTCAAATGTCACATCAAAAGCATTTTGGTACTGGGTGGCATCTGCATTACCCAAACAGGATAGAAGAGCAACAGTGAAAGAAGCCTAGGAAATGGGTAACAGGGCTCCATTTTGTACATTCCTTTGCTGATTCATACTTCCAAAATACAATTATTGATAAAACATCCAGTCTGAAGTTATATAAAAGTCAACAACTATGAACTGACTTTCTCATAAACTGATGTTTCAGTGAGGTGGGCAACTTCAATTCACTAATCATGCAAAAAACCTCTTAACAAGATCAGTGATATTTGTGAGCAAAATCACCCAACTTGGCCCTGATCCAGCCTGCAAGAGAGAATCCCCTCTGCAAAAGTCATTATTCCATGTTCCAGAAGGTAATAAATACATTCTGTGTTTAGATCCACTACTATAAACAGATCTTTAAATTCCTCTGGAGAAAGGAAACATCACTTCCAACCATGTGTCAGTACAGAATGATGGTGCCATTGCACATGCCTACACTGCTTTTTACATCCTTCTGTTGGCAAGAAGACAAAAAATAAAGGTACCAAGAAGGTATCACGGTCACAACAGCCAGGAAGGAGCTCACAAGTCTTCTCTGGGCCTTCCCACCCACTCACACTCCCAGAGTGTACCAGAGCACTGCTGAGGCATGAACTGCTCAGGTGCTGCTCAGCAGGCTGCACTGTAGGCTTTTACCTCTTAAGCATCTATTAAAGCTATTCAATATGTTCATTTAAAAAAAATAAATAGACAGGCTCATCTCACAAAATATAATCTGAATGCAACACAGCAAAGCCTAAAGAACGCTGAAGTGAAAACCCAAGCACTTGGCAAGTTAATTGCTCCTGTAGGCTCATGATATAAAAACACTTTCAACTCTTCCCTTTAAAAATACATCCTGCTATAGATGGGCATGACTTACCCCTCCTGCTTTCCTCTGACTGAGGCCAAATTTATTCATGGATATTCTAAGTCCAAATCAGAAATTTAGCTGAAGCTCTTAACTCCCTATTCCAGGCTCAGTCTCTCATTATAAACAGCTTACTACCAACACAGCCCCTGACACTTCTCCTTAAATATGCATAATTTACTCTATCTCAATATTTACAAGCAGAAGCAGCCCATCTTCACAAGACAGATTTTCCTTCTGCTCTACATAAAGTGCAGCTCTCTAATTTAAGGCAAATTTCAGTGAAATATAAAACCATAGTTTTATTTTAGTATGTACACATTTTAAATTATAACCAATAACTCCCTTGAAAAGGAAATAACGAGAGGAAAATGTTTCCAAGTTTGGGAATTTTCTGGATTTTAAGGAAGTCCCAATACTATGTCCTATCGACATATAAATTTGTAAATTTCTTTTCAATAAATGCAACTGGAAAACAGAGGTGGCAATGTGTACAGTAATTTAGCTCCAAAGATCAGTAAAACACTGGGAAAGTGCAGCTGTAGTTTTTTATGTCCTGTAGCTTCCTTTAGCTACAGTAACATCCATCAGTGTCATATTTCTAACCATATACCCTATACACCTAATGCTAATCTCAGTTCTTTTAGTGTGTATTTCTCATCTCCATCTGTGTCAAACTCCTTAAAGCTCTGTGATTCCTGGGCTGTGGAGCCAAGCAGCTTTTGAAGATCTTTGTATGAGAGTTTTCCATCAGCATCCTTAGGTGCTTTTTCAAACAGTTTCTGAAGATCTGCAGAGAGAACAAGGATTGAGAAACAGCTCCTTCAAGCACACAGGAATATCCTATAAGCTGCTTTCCAGTTTTACAGCACTGTCTCTTACTACCCAGTAATTACATACAGCACCCATGAGTGAGGAGTTTGCCTCCTCTGTTGTCACAAGCTCCTGGTAACAGTTTAGGAGAAAAAAGCATGAACATTTTCTGGATTAAATTACACTAAATCTGAAGAAAGTAATCCCTGTTTCTGGCCACAACTAACAGCCCATTTTACAACCACTAACTGCATACAGATGCAGTTATCCTCCACAAAAGCAAGTTCTGAATGACTGTTGCTATACCAACAGGACAGATGATATAAAGGGAAAAGTGTCTATTCACTTCCTGATGCAAAGAGTTGCCCTTTCAGGAGCTGAAGAGACTGAACAGCAAGATCCAGAAACCATTCATCTGACCAGGCAGTGTTCTCTTGGAAAAAAAAAAAAATACAGAACAGAAAAAAGCCCCAGAACATACACACTCACAGCTACTTCTTTTTCCTTCAGCATGTTAACTCTGCCCTTGACTTCTCTCCCAGTCTCTGGGGCACTCAATGTAATACTATGGTACTCAAAACAATTATAATTCACTAATAATGCACACTCCTGCTTAAATCTGCTTCTTTTCTTGTACACGCTATTATTTCCTTTTAGGTTTTTTCTTAATTGCCTTTTTTTTTTTAAAGGCCATAGTCCTCAAGCTTTTAAAATTGACCTCACAGCTCCCAGAATGTTTATACTTATCCTCTCCTAAACAATTACATGAAACACTCAGAAGAAAAGGTCAGCCTAAAAAGGACATACCTTCAATGCTGGAAATTCCTGGTAAGGACAGATGGCTCAGCTGCCCGTTCCTCTCTGTGTTGTCACCAGCTGACCTTGAAGCCACCTTTGAAAGGTCTGTGGGCTTTGCTGTAGTACTCTGACTACTTTCAACTGTCACAAAACAATTTCTATTAGTCTTGCTAATTCTACAGAATTACAGCTAGCAAAACCAAACAAAAATTCAATAAGACCAGTATTTTTTATCACAGTAGCTGTATGGGATGGGAATGCTGCAATATTTCAGAATGTAGCAGTGTTGTCCCTTTTTACTGTAATTGAAAGAACAGCTTTAATCTTCCATTCTGTACTAGGAGAGTATTTATAGGAATTTATAAACTCCCATACAAAGAGTGACTTGGGTGCGTTTTCTGCTCCCCACTCTGACGGTGCTGAAGAAGCTTCATTAAGCAAATTACATCTGCCCACCTGGGTTGCTTTGACCTTATCAATATCTATATTCCCCAACAGTAAGGTCAAAATTTCCAAGCTCCTGCTTGGAATGAACAAGCAGCACAGTTCTATTGTAATGAAGTATTTAAAAATCTGATGTTCAGCAGAAGTGCAGAACTGAAGTCAGCAGAGGCAGAGACCTTTCTTTGTTACACTTAATTTTGAAAAAAGCAAACCCAGATGTTACTGGGTATAAAGTTTTACAGTTAATCACTGCCTGCCTTCAAACACCAGCTATTGATCCATGTGAATCCTGCCACACACATTTTAAGCCACTTTCAAACTTTTAGAGTCACACAGAGTTTTCTGTTTTAGAAACCTCAGTTTCCTACCACTTTAACTAAAAAACCTTCATCAATATCTTAAGGAAGAGTCTAAATTATCCACCTTAATTAGTTATTCTTTGAATTACATGAGAACCTCCAGGTTTATGGATTACTATTACAAGACATTCTTACCATTCTTTGATGCCTCAATGGCATTTTCTGGCTTACCTGTGAGAGCACTGATCAGCTGAAGAGTCTCTTTTAATTTTGATACCTGAGAATCTCTAGTTCCTGTTTCCTGTAAATGCATAGAAAAAATATCTTAAATTGCACCCAGTAGATGTAGAAGATCGGAAACAGTAGTAATTTAAAATGTGTAAGCACTTTTGACTGACTTAGAGATATGCAGGCTGATCAAGTTTAAATTATAAACAAGATATTAAAATAAAAATAAACAAGAAAAAACTTGTGGGAAGATGTAATTAATAAATTCACATGGTCTGTAGGAAAACAACAGAATCAGTACCTCAACCCAAAAACCAGGCAATTATTTTGCATACACTCATTTCAAAAGAATCTGATGTTTACTTTCTGTATTTCCTACAGAAAAGAGCAAGATACTGAGAAACTGTAATATAAACCAGTCAAGCACACTTGGAATGAACACATACATTAACTAAAGTGCTTAATTGTTTCAAAGGTTTGTCTGCAGTAGTGAATACCTTCATGCAGGAGCCATTGCACCTGTCAAAGTAAAACCCCCACATTTTTTAATCTGCAGCTCCCTTACTCTTTTCAAAGGTCCATTCCAGATGATAGGTTGAGTTCACATCGATAAAAGCTCAGAACTGACAGTGCAGCCTGTTCACTCTTATTTCCAGCAGATGGAAACTAAACTCAGCAGCATCCTCTCCTATCCCCAGCCCACAATTTGGCCATTCAGTTAAACTCACTCCCAGCCATTACTGAGAGGGGCTTTCAGCAAGTCCTTGACTCCACTAGTGCCTCGTTGCAGACCTTCGCTCAATTAAGGTCCTTAAAACATCTTTAGAAAGACAATTACATGCTCTACTAATCCAGTGTAATTTGTATTTCCTTACTTTACCTTCAGTTCTTTATTTGACTGAGTTTCACTATCTAGTTGATCTTCATTTTCCACATTTAGAGAGGTAGTTGCATCATTCCCCTACAGAAAAAACAGAACAGAATTTATTCACGTGTTTTTTATTTTCTACAACAGAGTTTCTTTCCTTCAAATTTGGCAGATGTGAAGCAGAGATAAACCAGGGCATATACATTGTAGAATAAACATGAAGTCATAAAAATGGGTTATATAATTTACCACAGCAATGTCAATGTGTTCCTTTATTGCTAAACATATAGAACATGTTCTCACAGACTGGCCCCTGAGTGGCAAACAGAAAACACTGGAAGAATTTAGGAACTAATTTAGGAGGTTTTTCATTATTGTTTTTTTTTAGAATTTAACCACTGTGGAACAAATGCAGAGTCCCTCTTACCTTCTCAGTGCGTCTTAACAGATCTATGCCAGAGTGATTCCTAAAACATAGGAATCCTGCCTCATAAAGCAACCACCCAACTCTTAAATGTCACAATGTTTTGGACACTTTCCTGCAGATACTGCAGGAAAGGAATGAACTGCTGCTTGTGAGACACTCTTAATGCTGGTTATCTGTTCAAGAACAAATTCCAGCATTTTGTAATGAACTCCTAAGTATCTCAAGTTTCACTCAGACATTTTCTTTAGTTAGGTCTGAAAACCTCTATCTGCAGTGTAAGGGAAGGAGCAGCCTGAGTAGACACCCTGAGCCATGGAACACTTACCACCATGGTAGACAAGTTCTCTCTTTTGTCCACATTTCTCACAACAAGGGGAGAGTTCTCCAACAGTGTAACTTTCCGGCTGAGGTTGCCAATGGCTGAATCCACATTTAGAAGCTTGATGTCATTCAACTTTTGGTACACCACTACAGTATTATTTAGCTGTTCCAAAGCTGCATGCAGTGCCTGGCTTTCCTGAAATATAAACAGAGCACGTGTCAGTTTACCCAACCTCTGCAGCAACTCCTGCTATTAACAACATGACTGACCCAGTTTAACTAGGCAGACTTCAGGCTGGCTCTCCGCTGACACCACTGAAAACATCCAACTGGAAGCTTCCAGAAAGTTATTTCAACTTTCTAAGAGTTTGAAACTGAGATTCTTCCCCAGGGCTAACCTCTTTGTTGCTAATGTAATCACTTCAGCTGTGCAGTGAACACAGAAAGCCTATTCATCTCATTTTCCAGGTCAAGCTTTGTAAGCGCAACAGTGATTTTTCCCCAAGAAAGCATGTACTGGGCATATTTATATACAGGATTCATTTTTGAGGGGTATATTGACTGTATTAAATACAAGTGCGTGCAGTCATTCTGCTTCAACACATTCAGCTAAACTCCTACACATTAACCTTTTTTGTTGTTGCTGAATTACTGCTTTCCACACCTCATTACACTGAGGGTGACTCAGTACATGCCACTCCCAAGTTTGCTCAGATTAGCAAGTACCTGCCATAAAATCCAGTCCATTAAAAGCCTTTAACTTATTTTCATTTACTTTAGCAAAGCACACCTATAATTTGTCAGATATTGGTTTCTCACTCTTTTTACTCCTCACCAGTCAGAACAGAGAAAAACCCCACTCTGAGACCAGGGCACTTTCCTGTTTGCACATACACAGAAACAAACTACAGCAAAATGATCTTATGATTTGCTTTAAAGTGAACTATCTGCATTGTCTTGATAAAAAACATACCATACTTTTTGCACACTACAGTACTGCAAAACACACAGCTAAGTTACATATCCATGACACTTGTACCAAAAAGGAGAAAAATACCTTTTTACAGTATTCTGTCTGATTTCCCTGTGTCCTCGGCACAACAGTGGAGGGAAGTGAAGGCAGCTGTTTTAATTCCTTCTAAGGAAAGAAGTAGGAAATTGTTTTATAAAATCCCTGTAAATAAGTGTTTAATAACTGGCAGGCTGTAGCTAAGGATGTTTTGCTACAACTACAGACACTCAGGTCTGCTGTGCATGCAGTATTTTAACTAGGCTAACAGTTTTCTTTTTCAAATACATAAGGGCTGAATTTATTTTCATTAAACCCTCCTAATTAACTATTCTCCATTTAATGAAGTATTATGATACACATTTCACTGCTACTATACACTCTACCACATCTGCAATTTTTTCAGAGCACCCACTGACTCAATCAAGCTTTATTATGTGTCTAATTTAGATTTTCTCTGCAAGAATTCTTGTATTGCAGTTTAGCTGAAAAACTGTAATTATTGGCTCAGTTTGTTAACCCCAAGTGAGAGGTCAGGATAAACACAGAGGGTAGTTTCTGGTAAAGGCAGTCAGTAATTTCATCCTTATATGGATTCTTAATTCAACCAACAAACCATCTCCATTTTCTGACATCCCCAAACCTAAAACAGTGCAGACAGTTACCATAAGGAGTACTCTACATCACACAAGCATTTCCCAAGCCCCCATATCTGTGGAATAGGAAGCAAAAATATGCAGGATAAGAAGTATAAAAAGGAACAATTCTGGCTCCAGAGAAATACATACTTGGTACCAGATGTCACACAGGGATTAGAAGATTAATACTACTACCTACCAACCTACTGAAACCTCAGAAGTATTTCAAAGGCAAAAGATAGAACTCCAAGCACTCCTTTAACTTGTTTCCTATTAGGCAGTGTTAAAGCAGAGCATTTTTCTTACCACATCATTCTGGAGTATTTCTATGGACTTCTTGTATTCCTCAATAACTGTCTGTATATTTTCAACATCATGAGCCACACTGGTAAGGGTGCTACCTATGTTGGCTACAGTCTGCAATAAAAAAGATGACAGAAGTCTCAGCCTTCCCCAAACTGCACTGTCCCAAAAGTACCAATGAGCTGAACACAATGTTTTGTTAGTGAAACTGCAGGCAGACTGCCACAAAAATATCCACAAGAGTTTGAAGAATTTGGAAATTTTTTTTGCACTCAAAACTGTAAATTACACCCAAAGCAACCTCTGCCCTGGACGACCTCAGGACACCTTTAGCACTCTCCAGCAGTATTAACAGAAGCCACTGCCCAAGAGGAACTCCCTCAGTAGTCCTTCAGGACTCTAACACCAGCAGGTATCCTTGTTTTCAGGAATGGTACCTACAAGGAAAAAGACTCAAGAAAACCAAATCCCACATAAGGAATGCAGCCTTGTCACAGGATCACTTCAGTTGGCAAGGACCTCTAAGGCTGAGCCCAGCTGTTAACTCAGCACTGCCACGTCCCACCATTAATCCATGTCCCCACGCTCCTGGCCAAGTCCTTTAAATACCTCCAGGGATGGCAACTCCAGCACCTCCCTGTGCAGCCTGCTCCACTGTTTGACAACCCATTCAGTGAAGAAAGTTTTCCTGTTATCCAATCTAAACCTCCACTGGCACAGCTTTAGGTTATTTCCTCTTGTCCTCTCACTTGTCACTTGAGAGAGCAGCCTGATTCCCCACCTGGCTCCAACCTCCTTCCAGGGAGTTGTAGAGAGTGATAAGGTCCCCCCAACCTCCTTTTCTCCAGGCTAAACATCCCCACCTGCTCCTCTTCAAACTTGTGCTCCAGACCCTTCCCCAGCTCCACTGCCCTTCTCTGGACACTCTCCAGCACCTCAACATCCTTCCTGAATTGAGGAGCCCAGAACTGGACACAGGATTTGAGGTGTGGCCTCACCAGTGCCCAGAACTGGGGGACAATCACTGCCCTGGTCCTGCTGGCCACACTACTCTTGATAACAGCATGCCTCAAGACTTGCTTCTGACAGGACACAGTGAAAATCCAGCCTGCCTGTAGCAGCAAATAAGGAGCTTAGGAAACAGCTTTGTACTGCTCCCAGAAAAAGAAATCCTGGCAGCCCCATCAGCCAAACCACACCCATGGCTTTGCATATCTCCAGCTAGTTAATTATACATTAATTTTGTAGGGAGAGGAAATGAGATGTGGAAACCCATAATGCCACAAAGGTGTTAGCCCAACATAAATGTTTATTGCTAAATAAAAAGAACTGCCATGCAAGAGAACATGCCAGGCAAGTTTCAACAAGTCATTCTTTTAACCAAAATAAACAGGACAGTTCTTTGGTAAGGAATGCTCAGCAAGGCACACAGTAAGACACTGTATTAACAGAAAGCAATACATTTCCTTTTCCAATTAAAAAAGCTAAACAAACCACCTATTTGCATGCAGTTATAAAACTGCAGACAGACTTTTTCCAAGTGTCTCACATGATATTAAAATTAGCAACTTGAAGGAAAGTAACCAGAAAGATCAGCTCCAAGGTACACATTGGACAGCACAGTACAAACAAATGAACCTCCAAAAGGGATAAAAGGGATAAACAAGGCCTTTATATTTTTTACCTACCACACATTATCATAGGACCATACCATTTATTAAGTCAAATTTTAAAGGCAAGAGAAGCAAATATTCCTTGCAACTCAAGTAGCTCCTGCTGTCACTGCTGTCCCCAAGAGCCCAGCTGCAGCTCAATATACAAAACACATTTGGTGATAGCCACATTTACAGTACTTACCTTCTGAAGTTTCTCTACTGTGAGGGGAAGAGAAATCAGGTCAGCAGCAGATTTTATATTGTTTTTGAGATGATTTACTGTTGAGGTCAATAGTGATATCTAAAACCAAAAAGGAGTACTTAGAATTAGGCAACATAATCCTGATTCTGACCTTCCCCATTACTGATGGCTTAATGTGTAACATTAAAACATAAGGCAAAACAAAATTATACAAGTACACAAAACCCACCCCTGTCTCTAGGTCAGAAGTCTTGCCTAGGCTACATTAAAAATATTCTGCCTCTTGCAAAAGAGCAAGTTTTATTTAGCTATTTTTTTAAACTGAATGAAAGCCACAGAAGATTCTTCTTTTCAGTCAGGTACCCTCTGCCAGTTTTACATTCATCCTCTTAGAGAAAGAGGCTGTTACCCAAGAAAGACTTAAAAAATTGCACAAGAAGTCCTCACGTGGAGGAAACCATCACCCACTTTTGTATTTAGCAATGAAACCTTCCTGGCAAAACCCAGCAAAGCCATGCAACCTCTCCAGCTGAGTGATGGGCAAAGAAGTTGTTCCTATCTTGAAGAAAAAAGCAAGATCCTAATTTTACATTAGGTCAATATTGAACAGCTGGCATGCAGACTCTCTAGCTCCACAGCTGTGAACACTGGCTGAGATTATTCCCAGCAGCACATCCCAAGATTCATGGATTAAAAAAAAAAGCAAAAAAATTCTGATCCCCAGAAGATCTGGCTCAGACTGTAACCAGACCCTGAAGTAACCTGAGAGCCTGCAAGAACCACGTGCAAGTATCTTTAACAGCCATGTGCAGATAAGAGCATTTTAAAAGTCTCATGAAGAGCCTGAGTAACTGTGGCTAAAACAGTGAGATGCTAAAGAAAGCAAATCAAATTTTCAGATGTGCCCCAGTAAGCACTTAACCACCACATGGGACTGAAGAAAAATCAATCTAAGCAGGCACCTCAGTACTCTAACAAATTAAACCAGAGCACCTGAGTCAAGAACAGTTCCCCACACACACCTCTCACTGTGAGTAGCTCTGAACTTTTACCCTCCAGGGCAGAAATTTCACTAAGAGCCTTGCTGGATGCTTCATCTGAAGTGTGAGTTAATAGAGCAGCTGAGCAAAGAGCTCCCTGGTAAGTGGCTTAGCTCTAGCCCCATCAACAGTGCCAAGATTTACACCAGCTCAGAGGCTGAGGGTGTGTTAGCAGGTTTTATATTCACAGGACACCAGGCCTTAGTTTGTAGCAATAGGAGCTTGCTCTGAGTCAGATAACTTTTCCACACTTACAAAATGCTCTCAAAAATTTGAAATGTCAAATGTCTCATCATAAACATCACAACTATTTGGCAGGAAAAATAAAAATTGCAAAGTTCTCAGGTCCTTTTAAATTCTGCCTGAAGTCTCTCCACCAGTTATGCAATTTCTCCTCTTGTGATCAGTCCCCAGGCACAGCTGGATGCTCAAGCTGGTTTTTTTTTTTTAACTTGTTTATAATGAGATTTACATGCTATTTTAATAAAAGCTACATATATGGTCACAGAAGTGCTTAGATAAAATAAATTTCCATTTTTTTAAAAAAAATTGAATGGAGTATTTTATCATTTTTCAAAACCAAGGATGGATCCCCTCTCACCTGTTTATTGATCTCTGTGATATTTATCCAGATTTTACTCAGCCCCAGTTCTCCAGTCTCAATTTGTTCTAGCTGCTTTTGGTTCTGCACCAAATCTTCATTCAGTTTAGGAATTTCTTGGAATGATGTCTTTTGATTAGATTCCACTAAAAGAATGAAAAAATAATTAAATATGTTTAAAAACCAAACCAAAAAATCCATGTAAACAACACTGAAAGGCATAAAACAAATTACAGACAGCACCATCTACATCAGTGAAAGAAGGCAATAACAGTTTCCATATACAGATTTATTGCCAATTGTGGGTTCAGTGTTTGCTCAGAATGACAGCTCTTTTTTGTTTTAAGAGTACCAATATCTGCAGAGAGAACCCAGAGAGACTGTACTAAATTTAACACTTTGCATAGTTCTGTCATTCTGGCAGCCTCAGTAGGTCTTTATTTAGTGCAGTTATTTTGCATTACCTCCACAGGGGAACATGAAATAGTAATAGGCCTGTGAATAAGAATTGCCAACAGTCCCAGGGCAAGGGAGGAAGGTGAAATAAACCTCAGTGCCCTTTTCAAGCCTGCAGAGGGGCTGCTCACAATGAAGTGAATTCCAATCAATATAATTAGTTGCTCTGCGTGACAGAAAGACAACTGAAAAATAATGTATAAGCTTATACACTAATGCCTGTTGGTAAACAAATCAGTAAACAAGGTCCTTGGAAATAAAATTGGTTATTACTGCAATTAATACTACAGGAAGGGGGAAAACATGCAGCTCAAAGCAATGCCAGTGAGCCTCAGAAATGCAGCTCTTCCAGATCTGCAGTGACTAAGCTGTTTAGCTGTGCTGTGAGGCAATCCTAAATCCCTAGGTCTGAAACACAAATAAGGAAAGGTTTTGAGATGCAGATGACAAGAGTTCTCCAAAATCTGCATGTCCACCCTGTAAGGCAGCACTGGAAAGCTCCACAACAAACAGCCATCACTCAGACCAGACTGCCAGGAGCAGTGGGACCTGTGTGATGTGTAGCTGGCAGATCCTAGAACGAACTTCCATGTGTGACCCTTCCAGCCAAAGGGACAAACCTGTGGAGTGGATGCCCATACACACAAAACTGGAAAGTTGTACATCTTCAAAAACCTTGCTTCCCTTGAAGCAAGTTCTGAAAGAACTTTCTAAGTGCAAAGAAATCTGCACTGGATCACTCAAGGTCCAAACAACACTTTTGGGTAAGACCCTGAAAGGTGTATTTTAGCAGACTGAGAGCTAATCGTGCATTTCACACAAGCAGCTCACAATGAATCTCGTGTTTTCAAAGGCTCTTGTGGACAAATTATTTTCTGTTCTGCCAGTCTCACTGTCTACAGTGAGTTTCTGCTTGAAGAGTTTCTTGCAGCACTAGGAAGGTTAAATGCCATGTGTTCTTAGCATCATTTCTAACAGCTGAAGGGAAAACACTACATGACTTCTTCCTATTCCAAACACACTTGATGCAAAGATGTCTTGTTTCTATGTACTCATCCCATGCTCACTTTGTGCAAAGGAGTGCAGAATGTAACAAATGTTGCTACAAACATCTGCTCTTAGGGGGGAAAAAAGTCTGGATAAAGATTCAGAGAAAGGTTCCTTTCCCAAATTTGCTGCATGACAGATGGCTCACCTGCATTTGTTTCTCTGTTCACCCACACGTTTCAACAAGGCAAAATGTTACCTTTTGGAACCAAGTTGTTCTTGCTGCCTGCTTTTTTTGTTGTATTTAAATGCTGTGCCTCATTATGAGGCTCCCATCCAACTCCTAGGCATGGTATTATGGTGCCAAGGAAATGTGACACGTTTATCACCAGACAAAGCATTAAACGCACAGCTTTTCTGTCAGAGCTATTAAGAAGAAAACAAGCCCATCTGTAATTGCCAGACAGGGAGAACACGCTCAGGGAGAACAGCTGCTTTAACAAAGAGGTCTGTGTTGAACAGGAATGATGAAACCTAACTACACCAAAGCCAACAAACGTTGTCCTTGTGCAAAACTTTTACCACCAGCACACCCTTAAAGGGGAGCAGCCCATGAAGAGCAGCAGCTGTTGACCCAGAACACAGAAACAGCCACTGCAGAGCTGCGGGGAACACTCACAGCCACAAAGCAGCACCTGGAACTGAAGGTATCCTCCAGGACTGGTGGACAGCAACTACAGCTAACTTCTGGAGTTCAGTGTCAGTTAATAACAAAGGCACATCTATCAGCAATTCTCTCGTGCCCAGCCAGCCTGTTCCACCTTGGCAGACAACTCCCCACCTCACACACCTCACTGGGAACACCTAAACACCAACAGCAAAGAATTTCTCCACACAAAGAATTTCTCCACGCACTTCCTGAATGCCTCTTTCACCACAAGCAAAACAACGCCTTTGCTTATCTTTTCCAATATACACAGGATTTTAAGCACTACTAACATAAGGCACCAAAACACATCTTGTGCCCAGAGGTGAGGTACAGAGAACCAAGAGCACACCTTACATGTACATATCACCATTTGTTAAACTTCAGCTCTGCAGAAGTTATTATATTGAAATCTTGGCATGGGAAGCTTGATGGGGACAGAGAAAAACTGAGCTCTACAAGCAAAATATTTCATCTTAACTCCACACTTCCAAGTATTAAACATTAATTCTACACCACACGTAACCCAACATAAAAGTTGAACAAGAACAGGTCAATGCAAGCAAGATAAATATTCAGAGGACACACAGAGAAAATATAGTACAGAAGCAACATTAAAATTGCAGTAACTCCATAGCGAGTATCAGAAGTTTTTAAAAGAGTTCAAGACAAGAACTTAATTTTCCTTAACTTTTTTTTCCCCCAGAATTTCTTAGGCTGCTTTGACAGGGCTGATCAGAACCTTTTTAATTAGGGTCTTTCTCTAGAAGACAGCACTCTAAAGACCAAAGTCAGGAATTTTAGAAAGGTATATACAAGTAACTACAGGCCCATCCAGTCCAGTGTCCCTGCTCCTCAGAAGATACAGAGCAGACAAGAATATATAACATTCACCTTAGATTTGCCAAGTCTCTGTGTTCTTGGCTCAAAGTTCAGAGGTGATTTGTCTACTCAGTATTTCAGACTTTGAGCAGGCAAGCAACTAAAGCTCTTCATACTGCCCAAAGAAAATATAAAATTGTAGTTACATTCATACTTACTAGTTCGGAACTTCTCCTTTATTGCATCCAAATCCTCCTTGAGAGCCACCTGCATCCAGACTAAGCCAACACACGCGACCACACAAGCAGCAAGAATGACAAACGCGCACAGAGGGTAACAGAACCTGCAGCACCGCAGGTAGTCTCCCCTGCAGAAAACAAAGTAACAGCTTGTGAATATACAGCAGTGCCTAGAAAAGTTTTATTTTAAATGCTGTTCTAGCAAAGTAACAGCACACATTTTGGCTGACCAGGGCTAACAAAGAGCGTTTTCGGGAATAAATAAGGTTATAAAGTCAGGTCAGGGCTGTTACTCTCTATTCAGTTTTTCCTCGGTAGGTACATCTAGCAGCAGTCAGGTTTCCTTTACTAAAATATCCTGCTCTGCTGACATAAACTTATGTCAGGCACATCTGCTTGACAGCTTGAAAAACACGCTTCAAGACAAGGTATTACCATAATGTTAGGGAAAGTACTTCTAGAGCGTTCTAAATTGTGAAAGCCCAAGTTTCCCCGAGACATGCCTACTTTCAGGTATGCACAGAGGCCCATTATTAATGCTGTTACTTAACTGAAAAGCTTATTTACTTGCAAAAGCACAGCCCGTCCCCGAGCAAACCAGCACTGCGCCAGCTCGCAGGACTGAGGCACGCCGAGCACACACACACGGATAACCGCACTCAGCATCCCCAGGAGCCACCCCCGAGTTAAGTCCACCAGGACATGTGCTGCGGTGAGCACAACGCAGAAAAAAAAAAGAAAGAACCCAAGGGATCGTCCAGTGGGCGCTGTCCCTGGCCATGGCTGGAGGTTGGGAACTAGATGATCTTTAAAGCCCCTTGCAACCCAAGCCATTCTCTGACTCGATGACACTTCTACCCCCAGAGAGGCGACCTGCGGGGTCGGACACGCTCCGAGTGCCCCCGGCAGTCCCCAGCCTCGCACAGCCCCATCACCCCCAGCTGCCGACNCCAGCTGCCGACGCGACCCGCTGAAGGCAGCGCGGCCGCGCCGCGGAGCCGGGGCAGGACCCGTCCGACCGGGGCGCCGCGCACCGCCCGGCACTCACTTTCCGCAGCGGCCCCGCGCCCCTGCGAACTCCTCCTCGTCGGAGCTGGACTCGGAGTCGGAGGCGGGCGGCTCGGTGCGCAGCAGCCGGTGGCCCGAGCCCTTCTTGGCGGGCTTCTTCCTGCGGCCGTCGGCGGCCAGGCCGATGAGGGCGTTCAGCTCCTTCCGCTTCTTCATCCTCTTGTGGGGCGGCGGCGCGGCCGGCGGCTGGCTCCCGCCTGCCTCCTCCTCCTTCTCCTCGGCCGCCGCCGNCTTGCTCTCTACCTGCCACCAAGCCGTGCCAAAGCCGTGCCAAAGCCGCCACGGTACCGGCCCCCGGCTGACGCGCGGCATCGCCAGCCCGGCGCGGTGCGGCGCTCCCCGCGCCCGCTGCGGGAGATGCTGCCCCGGTCGGCGCTGAGATGCGACTCACAGCGCCGGCAGCGGGGAGGGAGACAGAGGGAGGGAGGGAGGGAGCTGTCAGCCGGGATGCGGGATGCGAATGGGTGGAGATGAGACAGGAATGTGTGATGAAGACCTCAGGAGGAGGAATCCCAGGGTACGGTCCTTTCCTCTCTCCTCAGCCTGCGGTCCCGGCCGGTGCCGGCGGCGGGGACTCGGGGCGGGCAGCAGCTCCCAGCCGGTGCGGCGGCGAGCGGAGCGTTCCCGCGGGATGCTCCCCTTCCCTTCCTTTCCCTCCCCTCCCAACAAGCGCTGCCGTGATTTGGCAGCCGCTCGGACTTTGGACCTGCCTCTCCGCCCCGCATTGGCTGCCGCGGCCGGTACCGCCGGGGCGCTGGCGGACAGCGGAGGCAGCCGCCGGCGGCTCTCCCCGGCACGATGAAGCTCCTGTGGCTGGGCGTGGATGTCTCCAGGGTGCTGCACCTGGCCATCGTATTCTGCCTGACCTGCGTGCTGCTGAAAGCCATCCAGCTGTTCCACCGGCGGCGGGAGCTGCTCCGGGCGCTGGCCGACTTCCCCGGACACCCGACCCACTGGCTCATCGGCCACGTCCACGAGGTGCGGGAGAGCCGGGTCTGCGCTGTCGGGAGCGAGGGGGAGTGCGGGGAGCATCTTTCCCGAGGGGCGTGCGGGAATGATGCTGTGGGACTTGTCCCCGTGGTCCAGGAGAATTGCCGCTTCCATTCCGCGGGTAGGTGAGAGCTGGGCATCCCTTTTCTCAGCCAGACCAATGTGCTTTCCCGGTCTGCGATGCTTGGAGAGAGCAAGGCTCACGCAGAGCTCCCGCCGGCTGCTGCAGACTGCACGGTGGAAAAGGGTGGCGGCTGGCTCGCAAGTAAAGAGAGCGGTAATACAGCGTGGCATAGGCAAGGTCATCCCGGGGTGTGAGCCGGCATCGGTGCTGGAGGCAGCAGAGCCGCGCTGCTGTGTCCCGGGCAGGCTCCTCTGTCGCCTCTCGGCTCCTCTGGACGGCAGGGCAGGCCCGCAGCCGCTCGCCCAGCGGCGCTGAGCTGGTGAGATGCTGAGCAGATGCTCGCTGCTCCCGGCATCCAGAGGCACTTTCTCTCCCCTGCCGGCTTGCATCGGCCTCGCGGCCAGGTGAACCAGACATTCCGAGCCACGTTTCAGCCACAAAACACATCGCAGGCATTGTATCCAGCGCAGGGGCCGTGGATCTTAGAGTTGGATTAAGGTCAGGAGTAACTGAACCCACGTACGCAGGCGAGCCTTGTTCTGGTCACTGGTGGCAGGGATGACTATTCCCCCTGGTATGCACTTGCCCACACAGATCACCGTGGCTTTCTTGGCAAACAGATTTTCACAACTCATCAGCAGCCTTACAGTGTAACTGAGCTTGCCTGATGCAAAAGGCTTTTCCATACGTGCTAAAAGCTGCCTCAAATCACTTGCCCTCTGCTGGGCTCTGCTGATGTCCTGCCGTGGCCAAATCTGTGGCACATTAAATAACTGGCACCCCGAAAAGTGTCTGGGAAATCAGGAGGAGACCTCCTAGGGCTTCTCTCTGTGCTGTGGCAGTGCCAGTTTCACTGTGCTGGACGGGACAAGCAGTCTTTTGGCAATGAAGATGGGCCAGTTCAAGGCTTTGTTACACTGCCAGTTAGACTTTAAAACTGCAATTAAATAAAGTATGTTCTCCTATTTGTTAGTTGTGACTATTTGTCCTGGAAGGGAATTTAACCATTTGTGCCAATCGCTTGCTGTCATCATGGTTAAGTTGTTCATGGCCCAGCTTTTACCTCAGACAATGTTTATTTGAGAATTCCTTTATTGAAGATTTAATAATTTGCTGATTAATGCTGCTGAATTCCCCAAAGCCTAACAGTTCATCGAGCCAGCAAAGGAGCCAGCAATGCTCTGGGCACACACTGAATACAAAGTTTGCACACACCTCAAAGAGGACCTGTGAGTATTCAGGGAGAGCACTGACATTTCCTGTTCTCTTGATTTAACTGTTTGTTTCCCAGTTTTGATGCCAGCCCGTTTAGAATCTCAGATGTATTTGTCATGCTCGGGGTGGGTCTCCTGGGAGTGCATCCCTTTGTTTTAAAGCATTCTCTGGGTATTAGTCTCTGCTTTTCCGAAATGACCTTTATCAGGAAGAGGTTGTGTAGAGCTGTGCAGTCTCTGCAGCATCAGGACCGAGTTAAAACTCAGAGTGCCAGCCCTGAGCTGAGCAAACTGAGTGCCCGTGGCCAGGGTTGGTGGGAAGCAGAGGGGAGCAGGGGCAGAGCCCCGCTGGCACAGGGAGGGTGGCAGTCCCTGCGCAGCCCTTTGCCCACTCCTGCCCGGCTCTGGCTGCTCACAGCACAGCTTCATGCTCAGATTGCCGCTCCTGGGCTCTCTCTTTCACTTGCTATCAGTGTGTAGTCATTAAAAGTGCCTTTAGGCCTCTTCCCAGATGCTTTTAGTGTTGGATCGATTTCAAAACTTGCGTTTCAGCATGAAATCAGGCAATTACTTTTCCTTCTTAGACCCAAGTGGGGTTTATTCTTTTCTTTTCAAGCCCTCAGGAGAGAAGGAAGTAGAAGTAATGGTCTTTCGTGCAGACCCAGGTAGCTGGAGCCCTGATTAAGGACTTTCTAGTCCTCTGCAGCTCACAGAACTTTACACCCTCTGCTCCAGGAGTGCTCAGTGCAGCAGGTTACTCACCTTGAGGGTAACCTCTCCTCTCAAATAAACCCATTCAACCTCTGCCAGCACAGGGATTGTTCTTGTCAGCACAAGCCAAGGCTGGTGCTCCAAAACAAGGTTGGATACAAAGGCTTCTAGCACCAGGATTTCTGCGAACAAAACTTGCTCAGCATCTCCCAGTTAGCTCCAGTTATGCTTTTTGTGATTCCTGGCAGGAGAAGCACAGGCAGCTGTATCAAAGGGACTTTCACATGTTCAAGTATCATTTAGCTAAAGGCACCATGCCAAGCCCTGCTTCTGCTGGTGTTTGCTGAAGAGATGGGTGCTGAGGAGGGCTGTCTCCTTTTGCCCCAAAACTTGATCCCTGAAGTCAGAGAAATTGATTGTTCTGTTTATTAAGTTCAAAATCTTGAGCTTCAGTAAGCAAAGTTGAGCTTTCTGTAGTAGGAAATAACTGGATGTAGTCCATAATCCTGCTGAATGTGGGAGACACATGGGATGTGCTGCAGGGACCCCCTCCCAGCTCATGAGGAAGGGGAGCTCAGCCTTGGATCTGAACCTGGACGAGCCCCCACACAGCCTGTGCAGTCCCCTGGCAGACACCCTGTGACTCCTGAGGATCCTCCTGAAGCAAGCCACACATGGCTGATTATCTGCTGTGGGTGATTATTTGAGTGCAGCCATATCCTGGGTTGAGAAACACCAGCCAGACTAAAAGCTGAGCTGAGATAACTCAGCATTAAAGTGACTCAGCAAATATTCACTTGATACAGTCAATAGGGTGACTTTGAGGCTGATTTCTGCACCAGTACACTGATTTAATTAATCTTCAAACTTCAAGTCAGAGCAACAGCAGCTATGTCAGACATAGCTTACCAAAATCCTTCCCCCTGCATATTGGCCCAGAGTAATTTCTGTTCAAAGAAAAAAGAATCTCACATGGTTTTGTCTCTGTGATATTTTTCCTCTGCCTGTGACTCTGGATCTTTTCACTTGTTCCTTATCTATTGCCTGTACATAACAACAGAGGCTAGAAAAGCAATAAGGCAGTGATCACTTGGGAGTGAACCTGCCACTGCTGCTGATATGAAAGCTGGTTCTCATGCAGCTCCTCAGACTGCAGCTTCCAAGGACAGGAGATAAATCTTTTCAGGAACACCAGCTCTTCATTTCCTATAAAATTCAATTTCCAGAAACCAATGGATTCTTAATGTAATATTATTAACCATTGTCTGTACAATCCACTGATGACTCTGGACTAATTCTGTTGAATTTTTCCTGGACTCTGGCCTTCTCCACCGAAATGTCTGGAGGAAGCTGTGGTTCCCCAGTCAGGAGGCATTGTTGCACTGGGGCAGACCCAGCAGTGATGCTGTTGCTGCTCTAAAGTGCTGCTGTGTTTTCTCCCAGCTGCAGGGTGCTAATTGCTCAGCCATGTGCAAGTGAGAATGCACTTGCATGCCACAAAATGCAGTTGCTGTCTGGGGCAAATCTGGGTCATCTATGGGGTGGCCATGGAAAAAGAGCAGAAAACACATATGAGCTGATAGGCACCCCCATGGTGTCTAAGGATGTTCTTTAGCTGAAGGTCAAATGATAAGGAATAATTATTTAATATGAGCTTTAGAAGTAGCAAACATCTCTACTTCCCATGCTCTGCAAACAAAGAGGAAAAACACCTTGTTTGCCCTTACCTGCTTTTGTGAGCAGAAAGACATTGAACTTTTATGACAGTGTATTGGGAGACTTTTTCCCCCCTCCAAATCTGTGTGTTCTTTCTCTTTTTTCTTCTCCACAATCAGTTTCTAAAGGAGGAAGAGATGCTGGACAAGGCAGAGATCTGGAGCCAGAAGTACCCACATGCTCACCCTGTGTGGTTTGGGAGTTTCTCAGCATTCCTGGTTGTCACTGATCCTGACTATGCCAAGGCTCTGTTGGCCAGAGGAGGTGAGAGATTATGGCTTCAGCTGTGGAGCAACAACCACAGCCTGCAGATTTCCCATGCCTGCCTCAACATTTCCAGCAAGGCAGGGTTTCACAGAGAGGTTTTCTTGCAGAAATCATCTAAAGGCATGGAGAGATATCCCTGCTTCATGCTGTGCCCTGGATGCTTCAGGCACAGGGCTGCAGGGCTGACCTGACTCCAAATCCATTGCTGGAAAGTCAGACTTCCTCAAGTGCTCCTTGAAAAGTTAACTACTCAGTGTCTGATCTCAGCAAGGAGAAGACACCTGGGGTTTTTTTTTCTAGGTTCAGAGCTCTGGCTGCTACTGCAGAAAAGTTTGTTTAGTGCATTGAGAAGAAAAGGCTAAACAGTGGTGTCTGAGAGGGTTAATCATTTATCACACTGTACAGACTTTGGACTACCAATATTCCAGTTTTTTCCAGTGTGGGCATCTGCTTTTAAATTTTTGTTGCAGCTGAAGCTGTTTTATGATGAAATACTGGGAGTTCTGCAGGGATGCCACTGATTTTGCTTCATACCCAACCAAAAGTGAGAGCTCCAGAGGGAGCTTTCAGCTGCAAACCAGTGGGTTCATGCTACTGAAACATTTACCATTTTATTTTCTCTTCGTTATGCTTTTTTTTTTTTTTTACAGATCCCAAGGACAACATCAGCTATAAACACCTTATCCCGTGGATTGGTATGTATTCCCAAGGCTTTGCCTGCCAGGAATGATTCTGAAGTTAGTCAAAACTATGCTGTGAATAAACAGCATTGTAGCTGTTCTTTGATGGAGTTATAGCTGAAAGCTTCCTGAAATTATTACATTTATTGGAAAAGGTGCTGAGTAGTTCTGTTAATTTTCAAGGAAGGAAAGTTCAGACATGACATATGTACAAATGAGAACCACTTACATGTCCATAGATAGCAAAGGCTGGCAATGGGAGAAGCTTAGATTCAGTGGAGGACTGGTGAAAAATATATCTGCAGTTCTGAACTTCTCTGTTCCAGCAGTGTTGGTGTTTCTTTTCAGAGGCACCATTGTGCCATTTCAGTGAGCAGGGCTTTGCTCAGCTCTGGGAACCCTGGTGCTGATGGCAATATCTGGAAATACCCTCTCAGAGCAGCTCAGACAGCAGATTTAATCCTGCTCCTTGCAGGCTGAGGGTGTGTCTGCAGTCTGAGAGCAGCCTGCCTGTGCCCAGAAAAGCATGCCTTGCCTGTGTCTCCCCAGGGAACGGGTTGCTGATCTTACATGGGCCCAAATGGCACCAGCACCGAAAACTGCTGACCCCAGGGTTTCATTACGACGTCCTGAAGCCATATGTGAGCCTGGTGGCAGAGTCTACAAACGTGATGCTGGTAGGACTCAGGGTGCTCCTCTCTCTGCCCTGTTTTCTTTTCCCCATCCTGTCTGCTTAGGAGGTGATGCTGGAGCAGGGTTTTCTTTATCTGGTAATTGTGAGGACACGCTGTGTCCTGGTGATCTGTGTCCTTTCTGAGCCACCCCAAATCCCTGCCTTTGGGCTGGAAGGGGTGAGCATCCCTTGGAAGGGATGAGCAGGTTGAGCCTCCCTGCAATGTCAAATGTCTCTGGTACTGCCTTGGGATCTGTGGCTGAGATTTCAGGATTAATTAGTGCCATCCCCAAACCCTGTATGATCTCAGTTCCAACAGCAGCTTCTTATAAGGTGTTTGTCTAAATGAAGAATTGGAGTAAATAAATGTTCATAATAAATCCCCCAAAATAAAGGTTGGAGCAGAGCTATACTGTGGTCTAAGGTTAAAGGGTATTATTTGCTGTCAACATACCCATGACTGGACTGCAGTCCCTGCCATGCCTCTGGTGCTGGGCAGGATGAACACCAGTAGGAATTACAGGCGAAGGGCACCAGCTTTGTGCCTGTGAACTGGAGGAGTCTGGATGCTGGATCTGTTCCTTCTCCTTCACCTCCCTGCCTCCAGCCTCCCCAGCAGCTTCAGGTGCATCCTGGCTGGATTCCTCCTGCTGGCCCAGGGAGCAGCCGGGAGCTGGAGAGCCAGGACAGCTTTTGCAAGGCTCACAAGTGCCTGGGAGTTTGCAATTCCTTGTGCTCGACGCAAACGCCAGCTGAGTGAGCCCGTGCCACCAGGTGGCAATCGCTGCATGTGCTACGGACGTGCCTCTGTCCCTGTGAGCCTGGTTTGGTGCTGTGGGAGCTCAGATGTGACCGTGCCCCTCCCTCCCCTCCCTTTCTCAGCGTTTGAGTCCACTCGTTGCTTACAGCTGCGAGGGGACAGAGGATTCATCATCACTTCATGTGTGCTGGGGAAGAGAGACAGGATTTGTAGTTTCTCTAGGGATCCCCTGAGTGAAGAGGTGAGCAAGAGCTCCTGTATTACATGCTGGGAAAACACCCTGGCACAGAGGTCGTGTGACAGAGAGAAAACCTTGCTCCAAAGTCTGCATGCTGAGCACCAAGCTCACATCTGCTCGAGAACAGACCCAGTGAAGCCCAGTGCCACCATACACCGCTCCTCTACAGAAAAACACACTGCATCCTAAAAAACTTTGGTGACTCCCCATCACCCAGAAATGCACCTGTCCTGGGCTTCTCCAGGGTGCCCTTGCCTCAGGACAGGGTGTAACAGGGCTCACCACCACCAGGATCCAAGAACAGCAGCTGCCTGAGGCAAATCTGTTATTAACCATCCCACTCTTGGCTTCCCTTCTCTGGGATTTTGACGGCAGCTAAGAAGACCCCCTCCTTTTTTTTCTGTAATGTATCGCTATCTGAGCACTCATTTAACCAGGGGGTGACTGCAGATCATGCAGAACCCACCCTTGCATTCTCATTTCTGTCTCCTTTGTCCCCTAGGATAAGTGGGAAAAGCTGACAGCAGATGGGGAGCCAGTGGAGCTCTTTGAGCATGTCAGCTTGATGACTCTCGATAGCATCATGAAATGTGCCTTCAGTTGTCACAGCAACTGCCAGACAGACAGGTCAGTGCTGGCTGCCCCAGACCCTGGCAGGAAGTTTGCAGCTCAGAAGGGAAGTGGGCAAATTGCTTGCCACTTTGCTCCCAAATTTACAAGCTTCCTATTCCCCTCTGTCCAGGAAGAACACCTACATCCAGGCTGTCTACGACCTCTGCCACAGGGTGCACCAGCGCCTCCGCATCTTCCCCTACCACAATGACATCATTTACTGGCTCAGCCCCCATGGATTTCAGTTCAGGAAGGCCTGCAGGATCGCCCATGACCACACAGGTATTCCCTGCTGTCATCCTCCCCCAAAACTGTGCACAGAGGCAGTCAGGTTATCCCCTTGCCTGTGCAGTGATCCAGAGGCTCAGAGCTGGGATCGAAGGTGAGTCTCAGCTTGCAGTAGTGGTCTGATGTAGGCATGAAGCAAAGGGGTCTCACAGCTCCTGGGTTATTAAACTGGACTAATGGAGGAATTGCCCTCTGGAAATGCTCCTGTAAAATGGTCAGAGGCTGGTGAGACAAGGAATGGGCACTGCAGGCAACACCAATGCAAGGAATGATTTTCCATTCCAAGCCAGGTGTGATTTTAATGCATGAGGGGTGTGTAAAATGGGCTGAGAAGTCTGTGGTGAACAAAAACTTGGCAGAAAGGGATGACAATATCCATGATATTGGTTGCTGTGCTGCTGAACAAGCCAAAGTGCCTGGGATGCAGAAGCAAAGGTCATGGACTGAGCAGTGCTCACCTCCTTGGGTGAGGTTTGCATTCAAAGGAAGGACAGTTTTGCAGCTTGGCCTCTCCTGACCCTGATGAAACTTTAACCCCCTCTCCCCCAGACAAGGTGATCCAGGAGCGAAAGGAATCCCTTAAAAATGAATGGGAATTTGAAAAGATCCAGAAGAAGAGACATTTGGACTTCTTGGACATTCTGCTGTGTGCCAAAGTGAGTGGTGAGGAGCCTGTGTGTGGCAGGGCACAGAGAAGGTCTGCAAATCCCACTCCTGCTCTCAGTCAGTCTTTGCAGGGGTGCCACAAACCACCAGAGACCCTCAGGACTGCGCAAGCAATTAAAAAAAAATTAGCCCTGTCCTGCCCAGCTGAAGAGAGGCCAAGGTGATCCAATTTTCCATCATTGAAATGTTGGCAGTGTCTTTTTTGGGTATACAACATGCAGAGGGATTTTGTAGTCCTGGTGGTTTAATATGGGGGAATAAAGAGATTTAAAAATGAAGGGAAAGAGGCCCTGAATTCGGTGTAAACAGACACTTATTTTGTTTATAAGTGTTCCACAGGCATCATCACACCCCTTTTGCAATAGCTGAAAGAATATAATGTTCCCTACTGGGATATTTATATACATATGTGTGTGTTACTGTAATATATATATAAATTTTATATGTATGGGCCCCTGAGAGTGTCTCTGCACTGTTAGGATGAGAATGGAGCTGCACTGTCTGATGAGGACCTGCGTGCTGAGGTGGACACCTTCATGTTTGAGGGCCACGACACCACAGCCAGTGGCATCTCCTGGCTCTTCTACTGCCTGGCAACACACCCTGAGCACCAGCAGCGCTGCAGGGAGGAGATCCAGGGCATCCTGGGGGACAGGGAGACAATCCAGTGGTAAGGCTGCACCATTTCCTCTGCTGGTAACTCTTTTCCTTACTGCTGCCATTTCTGAGTGATGTCTTCAAGCCTCAAAAGCTGGGTGCTAAAGGTTGCTGCGTGCCCAGGGACTTCACAGGATGGAGCAGATCCTTCACCTAGCCTGGAAGGGGCATTCTGGATGCCATCCCAAGTCGTGGGCCACCAGCATTCCTCTCTGCTCCCTCCTGTTTTCTCACCACAGGACATCACAGATNGGCTGTTCCTGTTTTCTTGGCATCCCCAGGCTCCAGCAGCCTGTGTCTGGGCATTGTGATCCCTCTGTTCTGTTGCAGAGGGATCTGCTCAGGGGGTGGATGGCTGTGGGTGAAGGGACCTCCCAGCAGAGGCAGTGGGGGGAGCGTGGGGCTCAGCCTGCTGTCCCAACAGGGAGGACCTGGGCAAGATGTCCTACAGCAGCATGTGCATCAAGGAGAGCCTGCGGCTGTCCCCGCCGGTGCCCGGCGTGTCGCGGCAGCTCAGCAAGCCCATCACCTTCCCCGACGGACGCACCCTGCCAGAAGGTCTGCAAATCCCACTCCTGCTCTCAGGCACCAGCTGCATCCTCACTGGCACACGTGTCAGGCAGGGTAGTGCAGATGCTGGCTTGTTTCTTTGTCAGTGAGCCCTTTCTCCTCGGTTGTTTTCCAGGCAGCATCACTGCAATAAGCATTTACCTCATTCACAGAAACCCTGAAGTGTGGAAAGATCCTTTGGTGAGTTTTCTTTTGATCTCCTAATAATTTTTTTCCCTTTATGATATGCCTCTTCCCATGTCCCCTTCACCTGTTAGCAGGAGAGAATTCTCTCTCTGCTATGGGGTTCTTCATAAATCAAGGGGTGCCACATTTCTCAAGTTACCAGTCAGTACTGTGTTTAAATAATTGCTTTTTCTTGCATATTCTTCATTTCCAGGTGTTTGACCCTTTGCGGTTTTCCCCAGAGAATGTCTCTGGCAGGCACTCTCACGCCTTTCTGCCTTTTTCTGCTGGAATTAGGTAAAGGGAATTGAACACTGTAGGAGTAGTGGGCAGAGACCACCACCTGCACTCTTGGCCCTGCAGCATTGAATAGTTAAATAGTTAAATGAAGATATATATATAAAAGTGTATGTGCAACAAAGGGTTCTGATACCAGCAGGCAAAATGGAAGGGCAGCATCACCAAGCCCCTTCTGGGGACAGGGACCTGGATCCCAAAGCTGTGGAACATCCTGTTGGCATCCTGCAGGGAGCCTGCAGCATTCTGAGCTCACCTCTCCTCTCCTTGAAGCAGAGACCCCATCTCACCCTCCTGTCCTTTGATTCCCCCTTCTCCCCTCCTCCCAGTCCTTCCCTTTGCCCTGCACTCAGTCCTTCAAGGCAAACACCTTGCAGATTTTCCCTGCTTGGAGACCCACCACCTGATCCCTGCTGGCCTCTCCTTTGGCTTCCCCATCTCCCTCCTTCTCCACGCTCATTGAACACACAGCATGGGCGCCCAGTGTTCCTCTGAATTCCTCCTGCTCAGCCCATGCCCCTGGTTTTGCTGCCCAAAGCACTGCCTGGGGCCCGCTGAGCTGCAGAGGGCGAGGCTGTGTGCTGGGGTGGGAGGGCTGGGGAGGGCTCTGCGGGTTTGCTGTGCCCAGCACTGGGATGGAGTTGGCTGAGCTGCTCCGTCTGTCCCCAGGAACTGCATCGGGCAGCAGTTTGCCATGAACGAGATGAAGGTGGCGCTGGCTCTCACCCTGCTGCGCTTCGAGCTCTTGCCCGACCCTGCCAAGCCTCCCCTCAAAATAACTCGGCTCATCCTTCGCTCCAAGAATGGGATTCACCTGTATTTAAAGAAAATCCGCTGATGCTGGAAACTGTCCTGTCTTCACCAGAGGGAGGGACCAAGCAGATGACGTGACAATGTTTCTCTGGGGCACGAGTGCAGGGCAGGATTGGGGGATGAGGATTCCTGATTTCTTTGCTTTNTTCCTCTCTGCTCCCTCCTGTTTTCTCACCACAGGACATCACAGATGTACTTTTCCCTTTTTGCTGTCACTTTGCACTTCAGCTTGTTCAGTGGCTGTTCCTGTTTTCCAGAGGTGTCCTGGCAGAGGCTCCAGCAGCCTGTGTCTGGGCATTGTGATCCCTCTGTTCTGTTGCAGAGGGATCTGCTCAGGGGGTGGGTGGCTGTGGGTGAAGGGACCTCCCAGCAGAGGCAGTGGGGGGAGCGTGGGGCTCAGCCTGCTGTCCCAACAGGGAGGACCTGGGCAAGATGTCCTACAGCAGCATGTGCATCAAGGAGAGCCTGCGGCTGTACCCGCCGGTGCCCGGCGTGTCGCGGCAGCTCAGCAAGCCCATCACCTTCCCCGACGGACGCACCCTGCCAGAAGGTCTGCAAATCCCACTCCTGCTCTCAGGCACCAGCTGCATCCTCACTGGCACACGTGTCAGGCAGGGTAGTGCAGATGCTGGCTTGTTTCTTTGTCAGTGAGCCCTTTCTCCTCGGTTGTTTTCCAGGCAGCATCACTGCAATAAGCATTTACCTCATTCACAGAAACCCTGAAGTGTGGAAAGATCCTTTGGTGAGTTTTCTTTTGATCTCCTAATAATTTTTTTCCCTTTATGATATGCCTCTTCCCATGTCCCCTTCACCTGTTAGCAGGAGAGAATTCTCTCTCTGCTATGGGGTTCTTCATAAATCAAGGGGTGCCACATTTCTCAAGTTACCAGTCAGTACTGTGTTTAAATAATTGCTTTTTCTTGCATATTCTTCATTTCCAGGTGTTTGACCCTTTGCGGTTTTCCCCAGAGAATGTCTCTGGCAGGCACTCTCACGCCTTTCTGCCTTTTTCTGCTGGAATTAGGTAAAGGGAATTGAACACTGAAGGAGTAGTGGGCAGAGACCACCACCTGCACTCTTGGCCCTGCAGCATTGAATAGTTAAATAGTTAAATGAAGATATATATATAAAAGTGTATGTGCAACAAAGGGTTCTGATACCAGCAGGCAAAATGGAAGGGCAGCATCACCAAGCCCCTTCTGGGGACAGGGACCTGGATCCCAAAGCTGTGGAACATCCTGTTGGCATCCTGCAGGGAGCCTGCAGCATTCTGAGCTCACCTCTCCTCTCCTTGAAGCAGAGACCCCATCTCACCCTCCTGTCCTTTGATTCCCCCTTCTCCCCTCCTCCCAGTCCTTCCCTTTGCCCTGCACTCAGTCCTTCAAGGCAAACACCTTGCAGATTTTCCCTGCTTGGAGACCCACCACCTGATCCCTGCTGGCCTCTCCTTTGGCTTCCCCATCTCCCTCCTTCTCCACGCTCATTGAACACACAGCATGGGCGCCCAGTGTTCCTCTGAATTCCTCCTGCTCAGCCCATGCCCCTGGTTTTGCTGCCCAAAGCACTGCCTGGGGCCCGCTGAGCTGCAGAGGGCGAGGCTGTGTGCTGGGGTGGGAGGGCTGGGGAGGGCTCTGCGGGTTTGCTGTGCCCAGCACTGGGATGGAGTTGGCTGAGCTGCTCCGTCTGTCCCCAGGAACTGCATCGGGCAGCAGTTTGCCATGAACGAGATGAAGGTGGCGCTGGCTCTCACCCTGCTGCGCTTCGAGCTCTTGCCCGACCCTGCCAAGCCTCCCCTCAAAATAACTCGGCTCATCCTTCGCTCCAAGAATGGGATTCACCTGTATTTAAAGAAAATCCGCTGATGCTGGAAACTGTCCTGTCTTCACCAGAGGGAGGGACCAAGCAGATGACGTGACAATGTTTCTCTGGGGCACGAGTGCAGGGCAGGATTGGGGGATGAGGATTCCTGATTTCTTTGCTTTGTCCACCAGCTGAAAGCTCTTCTCAGGCTGGGCCCAGGTAGCTGGGGTGACACTGCACAGATCCACTGCCCTCTGCTCCAGGGCACTGAGCTCGGAGCAGCCAGGCAGGGCCCTGCTGTCTGTCCCCTTGCACTGCCATAAGGGCTGGCCTGGCCTGCCCTGGGAACATCTGCAGGTCCTGCCAGCTTCCTTCCTACCAAATCCTGCCTTCACACTCGTGTCCTGGCCAAATCCATGAGCATTTCCAGCCCTGCTGCGTCGTCAGCACCTTCCTCAGTGCCTAGAGGTCAGCCCTCCTCTCCTGCAGTGGGGACAGCCTGTGGCAGACCTCTGTCTCACTTCTCACACTCAGTGGGTCTCGTTTTGTTAAAAGCACTGATTTCAGTTTGGGCTTTGAAATTGTGCCCAAACTGCAAAATATTCTGTAATTTTTGTCTTAATAAACCAGTAATTTTTTCCTGCAACAGCAGCTGTGTTGTTTATATTGTTGGTGCTTTCCTGCTTCATCACAAATGCAGTGTAAAATCCCTTTAGAAATGAAAGGAAGGCCATGAGCAGCAAGGAACCACCCTGGACAGGCAGGAAACTGCCTGTGGGTATCCAGCCAACACAGCATCTCCTTCCATGGGCAGCTCTTTAACAGGGGTCCAATAAGCAATTTTCAAAGTTCTGATTGTTAGAAAGTGTGTCTGGGGTTGTTCCTTCTTTTTTTTTAGTATTATTTTCTTTTCTTAAGCTGATAAAATTACGAGTTGGGACACTGGAGGACGATAGTGAGCTGTCCTCAGCCTCTGCAGCAATCATTATTGGGATAGAATATCACACACCAAACTGTGAAATCCCAAAAGCTGCTGTTGCAGTGACCATCACAGTGATGTGGGCTGTGGTTCCAGGACTGGGAGAAGGCTGCTGTGCAGTAAGACAGCAGCTGACTTCATACAGCTCCCACCTGCAGAGCCTGGGATGTGCTGGGGCAGCCCAGGAGAAAATCCACTTGCTTCAGCTGCCTGTCCCTTCTTCAGACACGAGGTGCAGCTCTCGAGCTGAAATCAGAATTACACAATGGAGAGACACAGAGTATGCATATCAAAATGTAAAAAGTTATGGAACTATGAGACACCACAAGCTCTTTGGAGGGCCATATCAGGATACAAAATGATCTTGGTAAATTGAAGAACTGCTGCAGTGAATGGCATGCGAGTCCATAAGCACAAGAGCAGGCACAGGAAGTTCACAAAACTGAGAGGGAAAATGACTGACAGGCAGCAATCTCTCCAGTGGGTATTCTGTACATGGAGAGACAGAAAAGATAATATGAATCAATAATATCCTGCTGTTGCAATCACAGCAAACATCATACTTGGATGCATAAACACAAATATTTCTCAAAAATTTTTCACTTGTGTCTCTTTCAGCAGATGAAATGAGACAGTGTCCTTCAACCCTGTTTGGAGATTTAAGCATAAAAGCCACAGCATCTTCTCCAAGCTTACATACTCTAAAGTGCAAAATGAGAAAATTTTTAATCAAAATAACAGAAGTTACCAGAAGCAAATTACATACATCTCTGCACTGGATGCAATTTTCCTATAAAGATAAGATTTGAAAAAAATACCATCTAAACAGGAGTGGATGAACCTTGGCATTCCAATGTGAAACATTAAAGCATGAGCATATAATGAGCCAGAGCAAAGGCTGAAATCATGGTGCACCCACTGAAGGAGAGTAGGCTAAAGGGGACCAGGCTAGGGGAACTTGACACAACAGTCCTCATGTAAATAACTGGCAGCTGCTAAATTGCAAGTGGGTGGATACAGACTACGTAACACCAAACACTCCCTGAGATTTCTGAAGCATAGGTTATTTGGGCAATCTGCAGAGGTTTTAGAAGTTGGTAATTGATTTTACTGAATACTTCAGAAGCACAAAGGAGGTGATGGATGTGGTGTAAGGCTGGGGTGGGTTACCTCTGGTTTGGTTTTTGTGAGTGGACTGAATTGGGGGTACAGGAAAAGCTGCACTGCTGCTTTCCCATCTGGATCATCCAACACATCAATGTTTCTGGCCTTGGGATGGAAAAGCCTGGCTGCTCCTGTCTTCATCCTGTTCAGTCATTATCTCCCTCGTGACTTCTAGGATTCACTAAAAATCTGTCTCTTCATATCTCAAGAGGAAAAGGGAAGCTTCTCTGCAGCATTCTCACTGTTCTCTCAGAGTTGTGCTTGTGGCTTCTTCTCATGAGTAGGGAGCAGAGCCTGGTTTTCCCTGTAGCCACCCAAACCCAGCAGAAAATCCGCTCACAAATCTCTCCTTGGTGCTGTCACCCCCCTTGGCCAGGAACGGGAGACACTCTTCTAAATAACACCACACATGGCAGCCCAGCTCAGAACTTCCCTGAGCCACATGGGCCAGCAATGCCTGCCAGGCCAGCTCTCCATGCCAGGCCAGCCAGCCTGCATCCCACATCCTGCACCCCACATCCCATATCCTGCATCCTGCATCATCCCACGTCTTGCATCTCGCATCCCGTATCTCATATCCTGCGTCCTGCATCATCCCACATCCTGCATCAGCTCACGTCCTGCATCACTGGTCTTCCATGACTGCCCTGCCTCTGACCTGGAGAGCAGGGCTGAGGCTGCAACAGGGCCTCTGGAGCTGCTGTGCCCCAGTGCCAGAGCGAGCCAGGCCTTTGCAGAACATGATTGCTGAGAGCAATCCTGCCAGTTACCTTCCCCCTCCTAGGTATCAGAGATATGGTGGTAATAAAAAGACCTGCTCACCTGGGAAGTATTGCTTCCTGCATTAAAGACAGTCAAGGACCAGCTGCAGAGAGCTTACCTCATTCTTCAATCCTTCCCCTTTCCCTACTTTCTGCAGAAAGGGTAATTGCAAAGATGGTGGGCTGACCTTGGACTGTCTGATTCAGACCTTCAGATTAATATTTTAACAAGACCTCAAAGGAGTGGCTCTGTGAGGTGTAACAAGGGTAAGTTTTGTTACAGTTACCAACACCTTGGATTTTTCTCGTTGCAGCTTGGTTTTTCGACAGCACCAGGGCAAAGTTGCCGCCTGCTCCTGCAGTTATTCCTTCCCCCGCAGGTTGTCACCGGCGCTGTGCAGCCACATCCCGGTCACGTGCAGGGTGTCCCAGTTCGGGGGTGGCACTTTTTGGATGCTGCCAGAGGTGTTGGAAACAGCAGGAGCAGCAGGGAGAGCAGCTGGCTCGCAGCACCGGGAATGCAGTCCCTGCACAGGACCCACATCATGCTCCAGAAAAATTCACTCTCAGATGGCACCAGCAATTTCCTCCTAAACTCCGCTGGGATTTTACACTGGAAGCAGCCTGTAAATTAAATAACTATTGCAACATATTTGTAAGACAGCTGTATTAAATGCTTCCAGATATACATTCATCCTCGAGACATGTGTGGTCAGATGGGATCCAGGCAGCTTGCATTACTCTGCAACACTTGCTGGGCCCTTGCCATGATTTTCTCATCTATCATGTGTTTGGAAGCTTGAAATGTTATTATTTTTTTTGGCATTACTGCTACATTTCATCTGTCATCACTAAGTGCTGCAGGAACACACAGGGACAGATGGGCCTGGACTCCTCTTCCTATCTGAATAAACACAGGCACAACCAGGGAAGGCAGCTGCTGCAAGGTCATGCTCTGGGGCAAAGTACCCACTTGCCCCCTAAATTCCACCTGCTCAGTAAACCAGTTCTTCTGCAATGAATGCCAACAGTGTGAGTTAAATCAGTGAGGAAGACCCTCTCCTTCTTCTGCTCAGGTGTCTAAAGTGAGTGGAGAAATTCCCAAGACCCAGAAAGCAAATTCCTCAGCCTGCTGTGTCCATGGTTGTGCTATGGGGTGGAAATTCTTCAGTGTAAATGGGTTTTTTTATGTTGATGGCCTGACCTGTTGTGGTCCCACTGCCACCACAGGGACAGCCACAGCATCGAGCCAACCCTCAGGAGGCTCTCTGCAAATGCTTGACAACTTTCCAAGTGTCCTTGAACACCCAGCTGCAGTTTCACTGGTCTCAAATCTCCAGAAGCTCAAGCCAAGCTTCTGTTCCACTTGCCAGCCTCCCCACACTGCTGTGGCTATCAGAACACCCTTGTACCTGCTTTTTCATGCTGAGATCTTCTGGAGTCCTCCAGCACCAGGGCTGTAGGTTCTCCTGGTGCTAACATATTGGTCTGGCACTGTCCCAGCCCCTTACAGTGATCAAACCTGTCCCTTTTCACTTTTCTCCACTTTCAGCTCTGCAGCAATGTCACTTTGCCTTTTGAACTTTCATTGTTTCTTGCCCTGCAAAACCCCAAGTTATCTTTCCCAGGCTGTGAGTGTTCATGGCCTCTCCTGCTGTGTAACCTCTGAAATACATGGGAAGGGCTTTTCTCTCCCCTCCACCAGTGAAATACAGAATGCAGAGGCTGCAGGCTGGATTAAGCACCCAGTTTTGCTATCACTCAAAATCAGATTCTCCCTCCAAATCCCCATAAATGTGGGTTTAGCCACTCTGTCCCCTGGGTTCCCTCTGTATCAGCTCAGCACTTAACATTTCACTTGACCTTCAAAACAACTCATATCCCTTGGCTTCACCCTCAACAGTTGTTACTGGTTGTTTTATAACTATAAGGGAGACAGTTTGATAAAAATTGTGGCCTGTTCATGGCCACGCCCACTCTCCAGGACCTTTGTCACCACTGAGAATTTCTGTGTTATAAAATTTTCATCTGTGGCTGCACCAGAAAAGTTTCATCCACTGGCCTGGCCTCTCCACCAGTGGGTTTGGGGGTATTTATGGGTTATTTTGTAGGTGATTGTAGGTTATTTTGTAGGTGTAGGTGATTGTAGGTAGTTGCCAGCCAAATCTGGACTGTAGGTGCCACAGGACATTCCAAACAGCTCCCCTGGCACTGAGCAAAGCCTCAGCCATCAGACCTCCCTGTTCCCCTTGTGCACACCTTGTGAGGAACCCAACTGCACAACATCATCAGATCTATGAATGTTCCACAGCTCTTCACATGAGAGTTTGTCATGGCAAAGTGGGTGCCTCGTGCTCTGGCTACCACCAAAGCCCTCCCTAAGAAATGCCTAACCCGACAGATTGCAGCTTTCCGCCTCGTAAAGATAAACCTTTAACTCTCCCTGAACTTTCACACAGACCCAGCTGGCCCAGAACAAGATACACTCATTTTCATGAAGATGGCCAAGTGTGTGAAAAGGTAACGCTGCTCGGTGTGGTGCCTGCCAGGGATGTTCTCCAAGGCAGTGACCATGAACATAAACAGTGCATTTTTCCAAAAAAAGTGATTCTGCAAGCAGAAAATGTGGGATATGGCATAATTTAGACTAAACACTAAAGGGAGCTGACCAAACATCAGAAGTCCTCTGTCTCAGAGATGTGTTATATTGAAAAGAAGCACAAAGTTCACAAGGTTCATAGAGTTCACAAAGTTCAGCAGCCCCTATGTTGTAGCCTCTCAGATTGTCAGCCTCCACAGCTGATAACCCTTTTAACCCTCATAACATCCCAACACACAAATGGGAGTTATTTCAGCCCATCTGGGGGTCCTTCTCTTCACAATGTGCCTGGAAGTCACCCACACACATTGGGCTTCCAGCCCCGGTTTTCCACCAACTCCACATTGCTATTCCAGGTTCTGTGCTTATGGGATGTGAACCCAGGTAACCAGCAAGATCTGCACAGGGATTGCAAAGAGGCTCCCACCTGGGCCCCAACCAAGCACTGCATTGGAGAGGTAAAAGCAGAGATGCAGAGCCTTTTTGGAGAAGGTGAGATGGACAGAGGAAGGAGGGCTTGCCAGGACTGTAGAAGGAACATGGCCTTCCATCAAACCTCCCCATCAGGTGCTCTCCACCTTGCTGCAGCTCACATCACTGCTCTACAGCTTTTCCTCTCCTTGTCTCATCTACTGGCCATGGTAATTCCTCTGGACAGCAATTTTGTCTCCTGGCCTGTCTGTGGAAGGAGTCCTTGGGGAACAGGGCCACGTCCCTTGTGTGCTGCCCATTCTCTCAAATGCAGCCCAGCAGAGCTGGGTGATGCTGCAGCCACCCAGGGCACTGCTTTGACAGATGGAGGAGGCTGAATCCATGCAGCCCACCCACTGGGAAGAGGAGGCCTGTGTGGTCCTCACTTCATGTGGGCAGATGAATGGCTTCTCTACCCAAACTCCCTGAGGACAGCACAGAGCTCAGCTAGAGCCCCAGCCTGGCTATCTCCCACCTCCTCCCTCCTTTGGCTTCACCCACCTGGGCATGGAGGACTGTGAGTTGTGACAGAGCTGCTGTGAGTTCAGAGAAAGCAGGAAATACTCAGAGGCTGTTTGTTCTCCAGGTGGCAGAGGCAGGCTGCAGAAAGCAGGTCAAAGGGTGACTGGAAGCACAGGCGGCTGGTTGAGCTGACTCAGTGTTGTCTGTGATGTTCCAGCAGCTATAAATTGCTCTCAGCTCCACTTAACCTGCAGAGGAGGAGGGAGAGGACTTCTACCTGCACTGAGCTCCCCACCTGGCTCAGGTGTGAGAGAAGCAGGCAAGAAACAGGCAGGAGCAGGCAGTGTCCCGGACCAGCATGGCATCTCTGCTGAGCAACTTAGTCAGACCTTCTGCTGTCATCCTGCAGCTGTCTGTGCTGCTTGGTGTAGTCTTTGTGCTGCTGAAGGTGCTCCAGTTCTACAGGGAGAGGAAGAAACTCTTCAAAGCTCTGGAGGCATTCCCTGGGCCCCCGAAACACTGGCTCTATGGCCACAATCACCAGGTAAGGAGTGAGCTGGGCTCAGCCAGGGTGGGTTTGTCCCAGCTGTGCAAGGAATCAGTCAGGATGAGAAGGATTGAATGGGGTGTGCATGTCCCCTGCTCCTATCTCTTTCTATCTTTGCACAGGGAGTGCCAAGGTTTCTGCAGGGCAGAAGGAAAGGGTGCTGGGTATGGGGTGTGCATCATTTGGCAAAAAAGAGCCATGCTCTTTTAATCATGTCCTTAAACAAAGAGTTATGGGACTTCCATAAAGTTATTTAAATACGAGCAACCATAAAATGTCTCTTTGCTACATGAAACCTTCTTCCAACAGGAGTGTCTTACTGTACAGCCACTGAAGGAGACATGGCCACAAAAGCAGGGTGTTTTAATGCATTCATTTTCATCATTCTAAAGTGAAGATGCTTTGCTCTCACACTGCACTGCTGAAATTAGGGAACAGGAGTGTGACAGCCTTGGTCCCCCTGGCCTGTCCACCAGGTATCCTGGCATTGCCCATGCCAGCTGCAGCTCCCAGGTGCAACAGGGAGCTGCTCCAAGCCCAGGCCACCCTAAGGTGGCTCAGCTGCAGCCAGCCCAGCGAGGGGCTCTCCACGGAGCTGTCTTGTGCTGCAGGGATTGGGTGGCTCGGGCAGCTTTGCCTCTTGTGCACTGTCCCTTTGCAATGCTCATCCTCTCCTCCACCTGCAGCATAAAAACCCCTGTGTGGCAAGTCCACCCACTCTTCCTTCATTTCCCAAGAGAGAATGTCTTGCATGTGCTTTCCATGAGGGTGCAAGTTTAACCTCTGCTCTTCCTGGCATGTGCCTCTTTTTCTGCCTTTATTAATCCCTAATTAACTCTCATCACAGGTACAGTCTGAAAAAATATTGCATCAGTTAGTGTCATGGGGAGAAGAATATCCCTATGCCTTCCCCAGGTGGTTTGGACCATTCCTGCCTTCTCTAGTAGTCCACCATCCTGAATATGCCAAAACCATTCTTGGCCGAACAGGTGAGTCTCCACCTCTGGGTTTGAGAAGCCTTTGACACTTTCCTACCAAGAAAATGCTGGGAAATTTGCCTGGAGTTATTCTCTCTGCTATTGCAATTCTTCTTTTGCTCCTCTTCACATCTCCCAGCCTGGCCCAGGTTTCATGGGGCAGTTTGTATTCCTGTGCAAACAGAGGCCAGGTGCCTTTTCCTTCCAGTTTCCTGTCAGTTCCCAGTTTGAGGATCATCTGTCTGACTGTCCTCTGTGGCTTCTACCTCCACAATGTTTGTGCTTCCCAGTAAACCCAGTAAAAAGGGTGAGCTGGCATGGCAATGGCTCTCAGAAGGCACCTTAAGTCTTCTCCTCTGCTTCTGTGGAGTGTGTGTGGTACCTACATGGCCATACCAGGTAACTCCCAACCATTGTTCTCAGTTTTGGAATTTCCCATGGCTGTTTCTTTTCCACACACATTTTTTTTGTTCTAACTTCCTCTGTTTTTTCAAGTCCACTTGCAGTCATAATTGTAGATGACCACTTTTAAAATCTACCTCTGGTTGGTGGCACAATATTTTAAATACTGAAATGAGATTAACTCTATCACATGATTTATAGGGCGAAATCTAATGCAAATTTATCCTGAATTTTCCCTTTTGTTGTGTCAAAATCCTTAGTTATTCAAACATTTCTGACACCTGTTCTGTTTTACAGATCCCAAGTCTAGTGTACCCTACAAATTCCTACTTCCCTGGATTGGTAAGTCAAAAGCAGCAGTAAGGCTGTCAGAGCTGTGACCAGAGCCTGCAGGAGCTGACTGTGCCTTGGCTGTTTGTGCCTTCAGGGAAGGGGCTGCTGGTTTTGGAGGGAAGCAAATGGTTCCAGCACCGGAAGATGCTCACCCCAGCCTTTCACTACGATGTGCTGAGGTCTTACGTGACCCTGATGTCAGACTCGGTCAAAGTGATGCTGGTAAGAGCCCCCACTCCTGCTACTTTTACCTTTCAGCTGTGAAACACTGAGAATAATCAGATCTGAGAATGGGTGAGAGAAAGAGATGGCACTTAGAGAGTTTCTAATATTCCCTGAATTTTTGGAGTAGTTTTGGAGTTCTAAAACTGCTCCCCTTGCCTTCCTTTGGACATTCCACTTATTCTTTCTCTTTGTTAGCCAATAAAATCAACCACTGCATAAATATCCTTTCATACCTCGATGTGATATACCTGGAAAAAGAAATGCACAGAAGAGTTAGATTAGGTTCATGGAATATATCATGAACTAGGGCCTCTGCTTCCAGAAAAGAAAGCAATTAGCAGTGTGGATCTGGGAAGAGGGGCAGGAAAATATGACCTGACCCCAGATGATTGTCTCTCCTTATCCCTGTCTCTCCCTCTAGAATAAATGGGATGAGAAGATCACAGAGAGGAAGTCAGTGGAGCTCTTTGAAGATGTCAGCTTGATGGCACTCGACAGCATCATGAAATGTGCCTTCAGCTGTAATTCCAACTGTCAGACTCAGAGGTCAGAGCCTGAATTTCCAAACCCTGGGAAAGCAAGTGCTCCTGTTTCACCACTCATTTTCCTAACACCAGCTTTGACCTTGATCTCCTTACAGCAACTCCAACTATTATATTAGAGCTGTTTATGACCTGAGCTACCTCATGAGCAATAGAATACAGACTTTTTCCTTCAAGGATATCTTCTACAGCCTGACTAGCAATGGCCAAGTGTTCCAGGATGCCTGCAAGCTGGCCCATGCCCACACAGGTATTCCTGCCCCTTTCTCCCCAGTCCTGTCTCCCAGCTGAACCTCTCCCCCACTTGCCTCTGGAGTGGCTCAGAGCAGGGTTGCAGCATGGACTGGCCAGAGGGTTACACATGAAACAGAGCCCAAGCTGATGACTGAGTGGTCAAGTATATGAGGGTACTCTGGAGGGGCAGGATGCACTGAACTGATCTCTCTTCTGTGCAGATAAGGTAATACAAGAAAGAAAGATGTTGCTCTCCGATGAGAAGGAACTTGACAAGATCCAGAAGAAGAGGCACCTGGATTTTCTGGACATTCTTCTCTGTAGCAAGGTGAATGTTTGACATGATCATACCAAATGCTAAAGAACAGAACTGTGTGGCACCAAGGGTGCATCAGCATAAGAAGGGAAGCACAAGAGACACGAAATCATACAGTTCCTTTGGGTTTAAAAATAAAAGACCTATCTGCTCTTTCTTAGGATGCAAATGGTGTTGGACTGTCTGATGAGGACCTGCGTGCTGAGGTGGACACCTTCATGTTTGAGGGCCACGACACCACAGCCAGTGGCATCTCCTGGCTCTTCTACTGCCTGGCAACACACCCTGAGCACCAGCAGCGCTGCAGGGAGGAGATCCAGGGCATCCTGGGGGACAGAGATACCATTGAGTGGTGAGCCAGGGCTTCTTGCTCCTTTATCCTGAACTCTTAATTTACCCTTTAAGGCCTTTGACAAAGTCCCTCCCAACATTCTTCTCCCTAAACTGGAGAGATAAGGATTTGATGGGTGGACTGTTCAGTGGTTGAGGAATGGTTTGGAAGGCAGCATCCAGTGGGTAGTAGTCAATGGCTGAGTGTTGAATACCTTTGTCAATGATAGACAAAGGGATTGAGTGCACCCTCAGCAAGTTTGCTTTCAGGGAGGACCTTGGGAAGATGACCTACACCACGATGTGCATCAAGGAGAGCCTGCGCCTGTTCCCACCCGTTCCTTTTGTGTCCCGAGAGCTCTCCAAACCCATCACATTTCCTGATGGACGCAGCTTGCCAGCAGGTCTGTTGGGTCTGTTGGGTCTGTTCATCCCTCCTGCTGCTGTCTGTGACCAGCTGGGCTTCCTTGCTCTGTGTGGAGGGGCTGGAGGGTCTTGCAGAATCCCTTCTCTCTCCTGTAGCTGTATGGAGCTACCACAGCTCTGCCACCACAGTGAGCCTGGAAAGGGTGGCCTGACAGAGTCCAAGGACGTGCTCCAAGGTGGTGGGGTGTTCACAGGGCTCAGAGGGGACTTGTGGAGTGCTGTTCCTGGCCAAGTGAAAGTGATACACTGATAGAAAAAAGGGAGACAGCTCTGAGGTCTTTGTGTTTCAGTGTGGGGTTTTCAGGAGATCCCTGCCAGATCTCCTGCAACAGCCCCTGCAGAGCCCAGGGAGGGAGAGCATCCCAAAAACACCTCTCCTGCATTTTCACCCTGAGGTGTCATCAGCTTTTTCTCACTTTTCTTTTACAGGCTCCTCGGTTGGACTGAGCATATTTGCTATTCACAGGAACAGGGATGTGTGGGAGGACCCTGAGGTATTTCACCTTTATAACAAGAAAGGGGAGATGGTCTCTGAGCCCAGACATCCATTCCCCTTGAACAAAGAAGCCTGTGCCTCCCTGCTATGTATTTTCTTTCTCCCCTTGTCATTCCAGCAGTCCACATCTAAATGCAAAGTTCAACTGAGTTACCAAACACCCCAAAGAATTTGAACATGACAAAGGGTAGGGAAAAGGTGTTCAATAGTCTCTCTTGGTGACACAGAGATGCCCTGACTGCTTTCAGCTGCCCTGCACACACTTAGATCTCAGAACAGTGTGAGAAGTCCCAAGCCCTTCAGGCAGTGTGTGATTCAAAGTCAATATTTTAGAGGCTTCAAGAAATAACCGGAAAATTGGAATGAGGGTGCACAGCTGCCTCTCTCCAGGGGCTGTCTGGAGAACAAGGATCAGACATCTCTGGAACAGAGGGATCCTGACTTGATCTTTGCTGCCATGGATGAGAAAACACCTGCAGGCATCTTGGGTGTTGCAGGGGGTGACCTGGGTATCTCCAAGGGGAAGATCCACTCGGTGGCTTTGTAGAGAGATGACTGTCATCTGCAGCTCCCCCAGGAGGAGCAGAGGCCACATCCAGCCCTAACCTGGGGGCCAGGGGAGAATCTGGTGCAGCTCATATCAGACCAAACACTGATCAAATGGTCTTTGTTGTTCCCACAGGTTTATGATCCCCTGAGGTTTTCTCCAGAGAACTCAACACAGAGGCACTCCCATGCTTTTCTGCCTTTCTCTGCTGGATCCAGGTGGGAGATCCTTCATCCCTCTCCTTCCCTTCAGGCTGCCTTGCACGTGAGACCTAGCTCAGATGCGGGCTCCTGGAGCTAATCCTCCCCCAGTCTCCACGAGCCAAGTTGCCTTGGCCAACTCAAGCAAGCTTTCTGTAAAAGGATCTCCTATTACAGCATTTCCTGTAATGGGATTTCCATGCTCTGTCAGCTCCAGGGCACTTCCCACACCCCAGGCTCTGTGGTCACAGAGCATTTCACACATTTTTCTTGTGTTTTTGTGGAGATGTTTACATTTTCTGTTGCCTGCGTTGGGAACACCACTCTCCTGTTTAGGGGTGAATCCCAGTGCACTTCCAAGCCAAGAGGGACCAAGTCTCCATGGTTCCCATGCTGCATCAATAGGCACATGCAGGATACTGAGATCTCAGTAACTTGCCAGAGGATCACCACACAGAACCAGAAATAACCTTTTGGAGGTCTCTGGGCTTTTAGCTGGATCCTGGCTGCATTTCCTAGTGAAATAAGCCCCTCTTCTCTCAACCTCATATCTTTTTTCAATGCTTATTAATAACAAAAAATAGAAATACCCCTAAACACAGAGCTGGGTGCATCAGGGGCTTACTAGGTGAGCTGTGGTGTCATCAGCAGCTGGAGGCTCCCCAGCTCACACATGGGGTGAGCCCAGCCTGGGGGTGGTCGGGGGCGAAGGCAGCAGCTGGAGCACTGGTCCCCTGTCCCCAGGAACTGCATCGGGCAGCAGTTTGCCATGAACGAGATGAAGGTGGCGCTGGCTCTCACCCTGCTGCGCTTCGAGCTCCGCCCAGACCCATCCAAGATTCCCATCATGATACCGCAGCTCGTCCTCAAGTCCAGCAATGGCATACACCTGCACTTAAAGAGGATTTTCTGATCCCACGGGGTACCGTGGCAGGGGGACAGCCGCTCTCCCAAGGGACACCCTCCACTCAAAGGTTTGCCAGGGGACACCAAATGGACCCACAGTGGCCACGCTGGACCTCTCCCATGTTAACCCTTGTCCTGCTGCTGTCCAGAGGGGCTCGCTGAGCCCACAGACACCAAACCCAGCAGGTCCAGTTCCCCTCCTTGCAGGGGGAGCTGCACTGCTGTGGGGGTTCCACAGCACGGCTGTGGCTCATCCTTCACCTCCACGGGCATTCTCTATGTCCTGCTCATCTCCTCACCTCCAACCTGTCCCTGATAGGACTTCTGCCACCTGCCTGTGGGTCTGTCCCATTGTCAGCTCCCCACGTGGGCTTGGCAGTGAACAATGCCCAGCGTGGTTCACACAGGTGCCCAGGGCCTGGGTGCTGCCCCAGCAGAGTCCCTGCCCTGCCTCCAGCCTGGGTGTGCCAGGGCAGGAGGGAGGACCTCATCCCCACACATCCCCTGCCAAGGACTCCTGTCTGGGGCTGGCACTGTGCCCACCATTATGGACATGAATGCCTGTGGTTCTTTTCTGCCCCAGCTCTGAACTTCCTTGAGCTGAGGGAGCTCAGGAGCCAGCACAGAAACATGCCAGCAGCTCACCTGGAGGAAGCACTTGGCGCAATGGAAATGTGTTCAGCACTGTTCTCCTCCCTGAAATGAGAATAAAGCTTTGTGGGGGTGATCTCCAAGCATGGCTTTGGCTTCCTTTGCATTTGGGGACCCAGCAGGGTACAAGAGGAGTCCCAGCAGGCCAGGTGCAAGGCTGTGCCCAAGGGTGCAGTGCTGTCAGTGTTCCCTCAAGCCACAGGCACTGTTTCCATGCCCCCTGTTAAGCCTGAGGAGCCTCTTTCCACATATCCCACACCATCCATCACCTCACCTCTGACTCCAGAAGTTTCCATGGCAAGGAAACAACTGAAACAATGTGTGGTCAAGCACAGCAAAACAGAGATACACACCACACACACAAAAGTGCTGGTGGTTAGAACAAAATCAGCTTGCAAAATAAAACAAGGGGAGACGTGAGTCTGCCTCAAACCTTGTCCTGCAGAGGCTGAGAACTGACTGCTCAGTTCAAGGGTGGCCTGCCCAAGGGGTGCAGGTGAGCACTGGCCCTGGGACTGGGCTTATTGTGGGGGTACAGGGAGCTTTCCCCAGCGCCAGGCAAGCTCATCTGTCTGGGCAGCTCTCTCGGGGTGTGAAATGGATCACTAGGTGGCAGTGGGAGACACAGAAAAATCCTCCCCGGTCCCCGGTGAAACCCTCTGGGCTCGGCAGGCAGCGTGGCCAGGCCCAGCAAGGTGATGATGTGCACTGTCCCTGGGGACATCCCTGTCCCACCCTCAGCAGCGCAGGCACTGCTCTGTCACTGTCCCCAGTGTGTCGGTGGCATTGCCCACAGCCCAGGGAAGTTTGTCACTGCGGGGGCCTGGGCACTCAGAGGGCATCAGGGGAAACTGAGGCACGAAGGCCTGCACATGTGCCATGCCACAGTGACAAACACAGCTGTGCAGCTCTCACCACAGCAATGGCATCACCAGAATCACTGTGGGCACCAATATATCCAAACCGTGCCTGTCTGTCTGTCTGTCTGTCTGGGCAGCTCTCTGCTGATGGTCAGGTCAGGACAGCCAAACCTGAGCTTCTCCCCATCTCACTGAACTGCAGCCCTCCTGTTCCCCATCTCTGCTGCCTGCTGCATCCTCAGTTTGAGAAACAAAACTCTCCTCAGATTGGATCCAGACCTTTGTTTTGGCTGTCTGGGTACCAAAAGGGATAGGGATGCTGAGATTAACCAGCAAGGTGCAGCTTGTGTTTATTTTGGAAGGCAGCTGGAGACAAAGTTCCTCTTCTCCAGCCCTCCCCTTCTCACCCTCAGAAGGAGACTGGATGCAGGCTGTGTAGATGCCAGGGCACCAGGCTGGCTCTGCTGGTGGACTCGGGTCTGAAAGCTCAGACTCCTGCTGTCCTCCTCCCCAGCTCCAGCACAGCGAGGCCTTCAGAGGGCAGTGGTTTAAAAACACCTTTTTGTTACCAAAACATCCTATTTGCCAGATGTTTCAGCCACCCATCTGGGAACAAGCAAACCATCTTGAAGCTCTGCTCAACTCCTCTCCAGCAGGTGATCCAAGAAACAAGTTTTGGGTGCCCTTGGCCACAAAGACCCATCCCAATCTCCTTGGTGGTGGGTTCCAAAGGCAAGCAGGTGGCAGTTAAAGGGTTCACTACAGCATCTTCTGGTTTGGGAATGGGGGTCAGCTGCTGCTCACCCTATGGCCTGTATGGTGCCCTGTGTTTTGGGGCCATCACCCCATTCACTGCCACGACCAAGGCTGCCATTTGGTTTCCAGGAGCCCTTCTGGTTGCTAGATTGTTATGAATGGCCAAACCCCAACCATTTACAGTGGAGACTTTCTCCAGGGAAACTGCTCTTGGAAATCTGCTGGGGAAAGAGAGGAGAAACTGCTGCCATCTTTGATGCAAAAACACGGGTTGTTATTCCAGGCAGCTGTGACAGTAACTGAGGTAACCTGAGCCAGATACTTTAAAATCTCTTCCTGTTCTGAGTCACGCTTAACCCAAGTTTGTGGTTTGCAGGGCCAAAGCTTTTGAGGGAAGGTCTCACAGCACCAATGCACCGTGGAGCCCTAATGCAGCAGCAGCCAGGAGAAAATTCTTCCACTTTTCAGCTGAGCCGGGTCAAACCGAGCAGCACAAACATCCCCCAGCTCCAAAGTGGCAGTTTCTGGACAGCAGCGTGTACGAGATAACCTCCTGTGCCAAGCCCCCCAGGGGCCGGGGGAGCAGCCGAGGAGCGGGGCGAGCGGCCGGGCAGCAGCCGCTGACACGGATTTAATCGCCCGCGCGTTTGCCCCCGGTGTCTCCCGGCCAGGCAGGGACATTTCTGCGCTGCCTCAGCTCGCTCCTCCATCACCATGGCTACAGCAGCCGCCAATCCACGGGCGAGTCCTTCCCGAGTACCAAGGTCCCCTCTGGGAGATGCTACGAGCGCCAGCCCCTTTGGCAGGGAGACACTTCGGGGACCCCGGGACAATCCGCAGCACCAAAAATTCCCCCTTGTTCTTCTTTCCCTTCTCCTTTCTATTTTCTTTTTCTCTCTCTCTCTCTTTCTGAAGCACAAACAATGGAGCTAAAAGGTTGGGTATCAGGCCGATAATCATGAATGACGTGTCGTTATTACACACCGCACATTCATTATCTCCCACTCCAGCCATGTCACAGGCGGCTGGAGGAGGGCAGATAACGGGGTGCCTTCATGCAGATGGCTTATTATCAGGATGTTCCAGGAGGGGCTTTAAGACAGTTAGTGATGCTGTTTGCCAGTTAAAGATTAGAGACCCCAGAGAATAATTAACAATCCCAAAACCCAGTTTTTCTGCTGGATTCTTCAGCTTTCTCCCCCCTCCCCCATCCCCTTTAATCTATTCACTCTAGCAGGTGTAATAAAGTGATAAGGACAGGCTCTGGGGGTGTTTGTTTGGCTACTACGGGTGTATAAACCAACAATGGATGGTATTTTACTTCTGGCTTTCAGAGGCTTGAATCGAGACCAAAAACTTTGCAGCCCCCTTGCCCACACACAGCCACCCCTCCATGCCATGTTCCTGGCTTCCACCTGGGTGGCTGGACTTCTTCCCCACCCAAAGGACCACGGTGGTGGGACAGGCTCTTTTTTCCCCTCTGGAGATCCAAATCACATCTCTTGGGTGTCAAGGAGCCCAATGCCAGGATACAAACCCCAGGCTCCATTGCTCAGGTGCAGGGATAGAGCTGGTGCTGCTTCTAGCAGCAGTTTACCTGCATACAGCAAGTCTGTAATTAAATTACCTTGGGATAATTTATATGGTAGGTGTCCACCTGCCCAAACTGCTCCAGTTACAGCTGGAATAGAAACATCTCAAACCCTCATAGCTAAAGAGCCTCAGAAGAGATCAGGGAACATCAGAGTAAAGGTGGCTTTCAACAAGATACCTCTTTATCTGGGGGCCCAACAAATGGGTTGCACCCTCCTAGGTCACAGAGAAAAGCTGTGATACACCTTGTAGCAAAGTGGGAATGCAAAAAACCCCACTCTGAATATCTTCTGCCCAAAAGGAGACTATCCTGTCTGCAGCAGAACCCAACCATGGACATCTTCCTGAAGCCCAAAGCTTCAGAGATAATGACATTATGGAGTGGAGGGCAGGATGGAGCACTCACAGTGCCCTTCCCCTTCACTGGTGGGTGTGGAGGGGCTTGTAAAGGACACCTTCATCCCCCTGTCTGCGTGGAGAGAGGTGCTGAGGAGGATTTGGCCCTCAGGCAAGGTGGCTTAGGGCCCTTCAGAGAGGTCACTGAGGCTGTGGGAGGTGCCCCTCACCTGAGGGCTCTCAGGTACAGCCCTGACTCTGCAGGACATTCCCCAGCTCTCGGGTGGTGTGGAAGGCAGGAGCACTGGCACGCCAGAAGTTGTCTTCCCAATCACTCTCATCCTGCCAGGGAGGGATGAGACAGCACTGTGCTTTAAGGAGCATCCCGACCCTATCAGCAGAGATGAGATATCCTAATTATGGCAGTGCAGGCGAGGATCTGGGCTGTATCAGCCAGTACAGAAAGGTAAACAAGAAATATAACAATGGACCCTTAACACTCATTAGCTGTGTCAGATAATACCTCACTTTTCTCCCTTTGGGGCTTAAAATCTAATTAAGATTTTCCAACAATAAATTTCATTTATGCTCGCTCCCTTTTGTTCTTTTTAGGATCACACCGAGAAGCAGCAGAGAGCGGCTGCACAGCTCGTGGGAAGGCAGCTTCAGTCAGCCTCAGCTTGTGCTTCACAGGCAAGGGAAACTGAGGCAGGACAGCACCCTGGGCAGTGCAGAGGGGACATCCTGCTAGGACATAGCACTGGCTCCTGCAGAAGGTGTTTTCCCCAGGGGAGTGAACACCAAAGGGGCACTCGCTGTGATAAGACCAAGCGTGGAAGCTCCTGGGCAAGCCCAGCAGTAAATCCTCATCCCTGTCCTTGCTCAGACCTAGAGCCATGGCAGGGATCCGTGGGGAAAGGGACACTGAGGCCTCAGCACACCTCCAGTCCAAAGCCACCTCCAGGCCCTGCAGGGTGAACAGCTCGGGCACCTGTCACACACTCACCTTGTGCACGGGGCAGGGAATAAACCCCTGTTGTTACTCATTAGAAGGATGTCGTTTCCAACGTCTTTTGCAACTGAGAGGTAAAAAATTAATGGGTTCCCTTCCCCTTGCCACACCCCCAGCCCAAGTGCTGACAGGGCAGGAGCAGGCAATGACTAATCCTTAAACCCTGCTGAGTGCAGCAGTACCACTGAACCTTGGGGAGCTTGTTTTTCCAAACCCACGTGATTTTCGGCACCTGTGAGAGGAAAGTCAGGGGAGCAGCATCCACTGGGGCACAAATGGGGTGGTCCAGGACCCAGCCTGGGGCTGGCTCAGCCTCCAGCTACCTGAGGGAGGGTGGCAGGTGGAAACAGCCCTGACCTGATGCTGGGGATGCAGCCATCCTGCCTCCACATCTGGGGACTTGACCCCTCTAACCCTTCTACCTGTTTTCTTCTACTCCCATGCAATTTCTCAACTGAAGCTGTGATTTCTCAATGCCACTCTTTGAGGGCGTTTTCAAATACTTGCCTACCTCAGGCTCCAGAGAAAATGCCTTTCAAGGTGGGTCTGTTACTGGAAGACTCCTGCCTGAATTTTTGTGTCACCACTTGCTGGGGACATCAGCAGTTTCACCTGTGGGAAGTGCACAGCAGAGCCCTAAAATCACCCTGTTCCCCCCTAAACCAGGGGCTGCCAAAAATGCCCCTCTTACAAACCTTCCATCAAAGTGCTGCCCCAACTGGGCTGCCCTTGATTGCAGAATCCCTTAACCCTTTCCTCACTGGTCAGGAAGACCCTGCATGCCACTGAAGTAACTCATGTTCCAGGAATGGCCAAGGCATCAGAGGTCTCTCATTTCAATTTACAAATGCCACAGCTTAGAAACGCTCCTTGTTCCCATGGTGGCCCTGGCACTGTCCCCACCACAGCAAAAGACAGCCCCTGGCTAATGAACAGCCTGGCAGGAGCAGGTTGCACTATGGCCAGCTGCCCCAGGGTAGCTGGAGCAGCCCCTGCCACTTCCTGGCAGTATTGATAAATGACTGCCATTCACAGCCTCCAGCCCTGGAAATGGCTCCCAGTTGGCTGTAGGGCTGCATGTTGTGGTCAGTGGGATTCAGGGAGTGCTGCCTTTCACCCATGAAGCAGCACTGGGAAGTGCTGGATTGTTTCTGTGGCTCAGTAACCCCACCTGGCAAATGGAGGGGAATGATGCTCTCACCTCCCTATACATCCCTTTGAGGCTCTGGGGCAGTCCAAATGCTGAACATTCCCTGATGTCCTTCATTGTCCCAACTGCCTGAAGGCTGGGAGAGCTGTGACATGCCAGAAAGTCCTTTGGCTGATTAGCAGAACGAGCCTCTTTGCAGTCATAGGCAACAATTCTCTTTATTGCTCACCGGGAAGATATGTACAGAGGGGGAGGTTTGTTCTGACATTAAAATGCATGGTGTAGGTCATAAAAAGGAGGGTGAACTGGGGAGAAAAGAGCAGGTTTCCCATCAGCAGCTCCCTGGAGGGCAGCTGGAAGCGTGAGGAGGTCCCAGACACCCAGCAAAATCCCCTCTGTGTCTTGAACAGGTCAACACCCTCCTGGGACAGGTGGGGGTGACCACCAGGCAGGAGAGGTGGCACCTCCAGACCTCTCCAGGGGCCCCATGCCCATGTGGACACCAGCCCCGGGGGGAAGAGCGTGTCCCAGAGGTGGAAAAGGAAAAGATCAGGAGGTGGTGGTGCCGTGGAGAGGCCAGGGCCCCTTCACTCAGGGGGGTGCCAGTGCAGAGGGTCTCTGTGAAAACGCCCGGCGCAACAGCGCGAGGCGAATCGAGAGGAAGAGGAGGGTGGCGGGTGGGTGCTGCTACATGGCCGTGGTGATCACCTTCTCCTCGGGCTCCATGGTGTTCTCGTAGGCATGCTGGTTCTCTTTGGACCTGCAGCAAGGGGGAGGAGCACAAAGAGCTCAGTCCCAGCAAGACCAGTGTCCCCAAAGCCACCACTGGTATCCTGACCTGGCTGGTGCCAGCTGTGTGCTGAGCGAGGGGTGAGATGAGGGGCACAGGAGGGGTCACCCTGAAAGGAGCAGAGCCAAGTGTGGGGTGGGAATTGCTCTGATTTTTAGTGAGGGCTCTTGTGACTGTCCCCATCTACGTGGTGGCCTGTGGTCACTGTTGGTGGTTTCCTCTGTTGGAAAGGTGTGATGTAGCATAAGAAAAATGTGGAGTAGCAGGTTGTGAGGAGGTGGATGGATTGTGGGGCTCAGTGCAGGGATGGGAAGAGATGAGGGAGAAGGGGATACTCCCTCACTGCCTTCTGCTTAGCCCCTGGAAAGGTTAAACCCCCCAAAATAGGTGCATGGGACATGTAAGACCCTGAGTGGGTGAGACCACAGCCCTGCATGTCTGAGCTGTCCCCAGGGTGAGAGAACCTCCCAGAGCCTGGGAGCCATGGAGGAGAGGTCTGAGCAGGTCTTTCACCTGAAGTCAGCTGCAGATGACACAAATCTCCCTTCATGGCCATTGGATGTGACAGCATCTGGCTTGTCCTCCACACTCACCACGTTCTCCACATTTTCCCTGGAGGGAGAGAAGAGAGGAGCTGAGACAGAGCAACAAAGGAGCCGTGCAGGGGAGCAGCCTCTCAGTGGTGATGACACTACAGAGACAATAAGGGACCTGAATGTGATTCTGTCCTCGGACACCCTGCTCAGCCCCCTTCCCAGCAGGACCAGGACAAGGAGAAACCCCCTCCCTGCAGGTTTGCAGAGGCTGTGCCAAGTGCCAACCCCTGTCTCCGCTGCTGTGACTCCCAGCACCCTGCTGGCACTCAGCAGCACTCTGTGTCAATACCTGGGGTTGTTTTCTCCTGCTAACTGGTTTTTCCAGTCTACTTCTGTGTAATCTGTTGCAAAATTGTCCCCTGTGGATCCCAACGGACACGGAGAGAGCCGTGGAGGCTCTGCTGGTGCCGCAGCCCTGGCAGGAGGGCTGTCCTTGTGCATGTCCATGTGAGCAGAGCCCAGCTGCTCTCTCTCAAAAGCAAGTCTGGAGCCCTGCAGAAGGGACCACTGGGCAGGGATGGGGTGCTCAGCCTCAGCCAGGCTCCAAAAGCTCAGCTCTGGAGCGAGCCTGTAGCCTGAGCAGTGCCAGGAGGGTTTAGCTGCAGAGGGTGGGTGCAGGTCCTCCCTGCATGCACATCCCTGCCTCCTCCAGCACTCGCCCAAGGGCAATTTCAGAGGCTCCTCCAAGGAACAGCCTGGCACAAAGAGGCAGTGGCTGGAGCTGATAGCTGCTGTCACAGTGACAGTGCAGAGCTGGCAGGGCTCCAGGCTGCTGAGCTCCTGCTCTTCTGAAGAAAGGCCAGATTAATTAAAACAAGGCACCATCCCTCCTCAAGCCCTCCTCAGCATCCTCTGCCTCCAGGCTGGGGAAAGGCAGCCAGGCACGGGCAGCAATGGGAAACACCATCCCTGCCTGCCACTCCGTGGGCTGGGGGTTCCTCCAGTTTGAGGACAAAGGTTCCTTTTTGAGAAACAAAGACTAGCAAATCAGACCATATAAATACATATATATACACAGGGTGTATTAGGCATTGGCCCAGAATGCACCCCAAAGGGGCCTGCCTAAAATGCATCTGGGGCTGAAGCTGACCTGCTGAGCATCAGAGTCCCCACTTCCTCAGGCTGGACAGGCTGCAGGAATGCACAGGCACGAGAAAACTCCAGCAACTTTGGGAGCACAGCCTAAAGCAGCCCCACCAGTGCAGAGGAACTGGCAAACAGATGTGGGGGGAGCTTTTGGTCTTCATCTCCTGTTGCCTTTGGGCTCAGGTTACTGCAGCTTAGCCAGCTGGCCTTGCTTGGCTGAGCAGGAGCAGCAGCCCTTGACTCTGCTTGGCCAGCATCAGGCAAGAGGTAACCCACCCCACAGAGCCTTTTTCAGATGAATGAAGACACATCTGCCTGTGCCCTGGGCTGCAGGTGGAGAGCACTGCCACAGCTTGGCTATCCCCCTCTTCTCCCAGCTCCTCTCAGTGTGTTCTCGTGCCTTGGCTCTGTCTGCTTTGCAAACAAAACCGGGTTGGGCTTATTATCCCATGGATATAAAGCACAAGGGAACTGCACCCCCAAAGGCAAAGAAAACCAGGCTTGGCCAGCCCCCTGAACATGTGCCCTGTAATCCAGCCATGATGCTGTGGCTTTCCCATCCCGAGCACAGCACTTTCTCATGGCAGCTTTTGTGTGGTGCAAGCTCACACCTGGCAATGAGTAACAGGGATCAGAGACCAGGACAGGGAGAAAAGGACAGGGAGCTGAGGACAGGGAGTCTTTGCTCTCCCCGCCCACCTCCCGGCACAGCAAGCGCGGTGTTCCCAGCCCTGGCACATGCACAGAGGCTGCTGGAAGAGACAGGTGCCAAGGCAGCTCAGCCCCACCCAAAGCAACCTGCCCCACTTACACTTTATCCTTGCACCAGAACCTGTTGACCACGAAAGCAATGGCCACCAGGACCAGAAATACAACCACTGCGATGACACCCTGTGACCACGGCTGGAGGCTGCCCCGGGCTGCAGGGAGAAAGGGGACACGTGTTAGAAATTCACCCTCAGCCTTTATCTGCTGAGCTTCTCCCATCCAGCTTCAGCAAGGTCCAGAGGAGAGCTTGATCCTGCAAATCTGAGCAGAACACATCAATTCAGGCTGGCTTATCTGGGTGATAGCAATGAAATAAAGTGCAAATAACAGTGGGTTTGCTGGGCTTTGCATGTGGAGTGCTGTGCTCACAGCTTTGGGGCCCCTGACATACACATACAAATATATAAACATGCACCCTGGGGGCTGCTGACTGTGAGGGGGGAGAAAAGGCTGGGGGACATAAAGGAAGGGAGGGAAGGAGAATGTTTGCCAAAGGAAAGAAGGCAGAGGGGTTTCAGCAAACTGCTTATTCTCCATGCCCAGGTGCCACAGACATTATTTCTGGGATATTTTCCAAACACTGACTGGTAAAATAAGGACTCCTTAACAGGGTGAGTGTAAAATTTGGTTGCCACTCTCACAGCAAAAAGCTGCCAGTGTGGATTTTGGTAAAATACACCATTCAACAAGTTTCCAGAGCAGCAAACAATTCATGACAGAAATTGAAGGCTGATGCATTCAGAGGAACAACCTCAACACAAAGGCCAGGCAGGGCTCACAGGGGACCAAGCAGCATTGGGGTGGAGGAGTGGGGGCACTGGGATATCCTGATTTCCCCCAGGGATGGAGCAGACTAGCAAATTCGTTTTTCTCTATCCAGACCTAAGCAGGAATCCAGGCACGGGTGGGAAGGCTGTGAGACACATTCCTGGATGTGGGCAGAATGCAAGGGCAGGGTGGTAAGAAGAGGAGACCTTGACCCAGCCCTTTCTGGAATGGCTGCTCCTTGCTTCCCTCTAGATTTTGGACAATGGAGCTGCCAGACAGAGTCAAACCCATGAAGTGCTGTCACCTCAGCACCAAAGGACACCTTGTCCATACAGCCACATCCCTTTGAGATGTAATTACTCAAGCCTGGCTTTTCCTCCTGTGCAGATCAGAGCACTGACCCTTGCACATGGCGTGGTCCCTCTGCACGGGCAGGTGTGGCACGTGGAGGGTGGCACCTGCCAGCCCCAGCAACCCTGACCCAGCCAAGAACTCCTGCAAGGCTGAGCTGCCCCAGAAGGAGGGGTTGATACTTCAGTCTCCCTCAGGAACTTCACACTGAAACTTTTTCCATCTTCACAGAAGACAAACCTCTGGTACAAACAGAAAATAACCTTTACTGGCAGTAGTAAGAGAAGGCTGCGTGCTCCACACATGCAAACTCCTAACCCACAGCCAGCTTCACACTGGCTCTGCTGCTGACAGCTCTCCTCCCTCTCATTTTGGGGAGCAGGACTGTCCTTTGGCAAGATCCCCAGCTCCTTGAGACTTTTACTCAAAAAATAATAAATAAAACTACAACAACAACGACAAAACCTCAAACCCCAAAACAGAGCTCTTTTTTTCCTCTTGGAGGTGAAATCAGCCTGGCCAGCTGGCTCACCAGCAGTGCCAGTCTGGAAAGCAGTGGCACTCCTGGGCACTGTGAGAAGAGCCCTGAGCAGCATCTCTCAGCCCCCTCTCCCCACAGCGACGTTTGCCGTGTTTACTGCAAGGTCCCGGGGCAGAAACGCAAGCGGGAGGAATTCAGTCGGAAATTCCCTCTTGTATCAGCGTGTTTCGACTGAAATGCCATTGTATCACCGGGGGTGGTGGCAGTGGGGAGGAGCAGGGGCTGGTCCCCTCCTGCCCTGCTGCCCACCAGCCCTGGGAGTGCAGCCCCAAAACCACCTCCCACCTCCTGGCTGCATTTTGGCTCACTCTGCATCCTCCCTTGCTCTGTTGGCTGTTGGCCACATTTATTTATTTATTAGGTTTTTTTTTCCTCTCAGACCCAGGGTTTCCAGCCTAAGCCTTGGGGGGGGTGGTCAGGTCCAGCCCTTGGTGAAGTTTCTGCTGGGATTAAGGGAGTTCAAGGTCAACCAGGGAATGAAGTCAGCAGCGACTGAAACTGCCAAATTTGTATCTCGTGATCTTCCAGCAAAGGAGGGGGGGAAGAAAAGTGGTAGCAAACCTCCTTGGAGCAGCCATGCTCAGGAGGTACTGGATGTTTTTGTGAGTGAAATCTCACTCCTTTGGCTGTTTCCACCAGATTCCAGAGCGTCCAAAGCCAAAAGGGAAAACACCAAACCAAAATCAAGGGGTTTTGGCTCTGAGAGACCATGTAGGGCCTGGCTGCAAGGGGAGATAAGGATGGTAAGGGAATGGCAAAGCCTCTGCACTGGGCTGAAATACCCACTGGGAAACTTGCATGGGCATAAGAAAGGAGGACTGGGGATGAGGCAGAGCCAGAGCTTGACAGGATCCTTCAGGAGTGACCACTGGGGTCCCAGCCCTCGGGGGCACTGCCTGGCTGGAGCCCACGAGCACACCCTGCTGCCCTGCCAGGAGGGGTGGCTGAAAGGATGAGTCTCACCTGTGGAAACAGCACTGTCTTCCTGGAAAAACGCTCCACTGGGGATGCCCCACCTGGGTCAGCCTGTCCCTCAGGCTCTGCCACCTCCTCTCTGTTTCTCCCCATGGTAATGATGGGGTTTTCCCTCACAAAAGCCTCTCCTAAGCCAAGCTGAGCAATGTGGAGTCTGCAGCCCTGGCAGCTGTGTCTCCACACATCTGCAGCTACAAACCAGACCAAGGGAAGTGTCGGTGCCAAAACAAGCCTGTGCACTTGTTGCAATTCCATTTCCACACTCAACAGCTAATTTGAAGACACAAACCTGCTTTTTAATACATCTTCTCTGGGTATTTGGAAAGCTTTGGCTGGCCTGTATTTTCCACTCTCTAAGGAAGCTCAATCCTCTTTAAAGGATTCCTTTTTATTTTCACTCTTTCCAAGCAACAGCAAAACTTTCAACCCTGCTGACAATGGACACCCCAGACTGTTAAATCCTCAGAAAGTTGGTAAACAAACACAGGAAGAGCGGTCAGGGCTGGGGCATCAGAAGAAGAAAGGGGGAGGGAATTTTCCAGGACTTTGGCAGCACCAGATGAGTTTTAATTATTCCTCATTATTTCTAGCTTTAGAGAAGCCCTTCAGTGAATTTCCTAAAAGTAATACCCTAGCCATAGGAAGTTTGTCTGTTAAGCCTTGGGAAGAGAAGAGGAGGTCAATTTGCTGAGGAAAATATTTACTCCCTCTCCTCAGCAATGACCAGAATTACAGATTAACAGGAGGATCTGAGAGCTCAGGGAGAGACCCAGAACAACACTTGCTCAAGGATAAGAGTGAGAAAAAAGAAAAAAATAAAAAAAGCCTTAAGAAAACAGATTACTCATCCAGGTGCACAGTCCTGCCAGAGGTAAATCAGGGCAGTTTATCTCTGTGCAAGCAGCTCGGACACACCTCAGGTGGCAGTTTCAGCCTTCAGCAAAACCGGTGGAAAACCTCTATGTCCCAGCTCCTGCAAAACCTCTCAACCCACCGGGCACCCACCCATCCTGATGTGAAACCAGAGCTAAAGCTTTGACAGGAGCTGGGATGGATTTCCCTTCCCAAAAGGCTCCTCCACAGCTGTCTCCCACCAGCAGCTCCCCCCTGCCTGGGGCTCGGTGTTCCTCCCTGCCTGGATTTCCCCGGGATGTGAGGCACTGGCAGCGCTTACCTTGCTGGCAGAAGGCGAGTTGGAGCTGCAGGAGCAGCCCCAGCAGGAGCAGGCAGCGGGTGGGCATGGTGCTGGTGCTGCTGATGCTGGTGCTGCTGGTTCTGGTGCTGCTGGTGCTGCTGATGGTGCTGCTGATGCTGCTGCTGCTGGTTCTGGTTCTGGTGGCAGCAGCGCCGGGGCTCCCGGGGCGCGCAGAAGAGCCGGGCACGGCGCCCTCCGGCAGGAACGAGAGCCTGGTCAATTATCAAACACCTTAACGAGGGGCCGAGGCTCTCACCTGGTTATTCAAATGGTGCTGCGGGAAGGGGCGGAAGGAGGTGTCTCTCGGGCTTCTCCCGCGGAAGCTGGCGGGGAATTTGGGGCACGGTGACTTGAACCTGACAGCCCCCTTAGGGAGGGCGTGGAAGGGAACTCAGGCACAAAATATTTGCATCGGTCCAGGAGGAAAGAAGTGACACTCAGGTGGGTAAAACTCTTCCCCAGTGGAGCTGGGGTGCTTGGGGAGTGTGGTGTCCCCCAAGTCCCCTCCCCACAGGAGAGCAGGGGGAGTCCAGCAATGCCCCAGCTCTGACATCCCACCCTGTGGGACCCCCACCCACATCCTTGCTCTTTTCTTTTCAGCAAGTGTCACCAACAACCCAGAAAAACACATCTGTGACTTGAAAACATCCAGTTAATAAACCAGACTTGGTGCTGGGTGCTGCCTCTCACCTCCCACACCTTGTTTAGTGATGCCACTATTAAACAGAGCAAACCCAGTCCTCATTTTATTGAGTCATCAGGGCTGTCCCCTACATTTCTTCAGTACCAGAAGAGGTAGGAACAGCCAAAGAGCTGCATCAGGCAGCAAGGCTTGCCCTTCACAAAAGCTGCACAGATGCTGCAGGACAGAGAACGTTGCAGGTCCCAAGTTAAGTAGTTTTTTAGCCCATGTCAGGTTTGGATGACTGGCAAACCCACCCCACAGGAAGAATAAAAGATATTTGAGTTCACAGCTGAGAAGCCTCAGTTTCTCCTGAAGGAAATTATAAAATTGTGAGCCAGGGGTTTCATGTGGTGTGTCACAGCATCTTTGTAACCCCTCAGCAGCATCTGAGCCTCTGGGTCTGGTGATTCCCCCTCCTGGGACCCTGCCAGGGTGCTCCATCCTGAGAATCAAATAACACTTTATCCACATGGGACCCATGTTCAGGAATGTGCAGCACCCTCAGGAATGCACATCCACTGAAGGAGGACTGCCCTCCTTCATCTCTTTATCCTGTATTTACAATAATACCATTTATCCTGAAGACAAACCAGATCTGACTTGAGCTGTACAAGACCAAAGGCTGGATCCTGACTCTCTCACAAATTCCTCTCCATGGCCAGGTCCCCAGCTGCAATGTGGGATAACCCCTCTGCCAACCCCACTAATTTTTGCTTGTGAACTCTGTGGTGCAGGGACTTTCCAGCTGCACCCAGCAAGGAAATGTCCCAACAGGGGCTGGCCAATAATTAGGCCTTATAAAACAATCTAACATATTACAGAGGAAAAAGAATGGCTTGTGAATAAGTAAAAAGGTGAGTGAACTTTGTTTTCCCCGTGACCTGCTTCCACATAGCCTAGGAGGGCACACAGAGCTTGCCACCTCTGCTGCCTGCCTGTTGCTTGTCTCTTTGAGGCCAGCAGAAGCAGCCTGGCTGCTGGCAGCAGGAGGCTTTATCAGCACATCAGAAGTCCTAGAGGAGCCGGTCCTGCTGCTGCCCCTGGGAAATTCAAGGTCTGAGACATTCTGCTGTTGCTGTCCCTCCCCTGTCACGCCTGGGGCTGCCTGCTGAGGTTCCTGCTCCCCCACGTGTGCTCTGGGTGGTGTTACCACCCCAGGGCTCTGCTCACAGGGCTGATTTCCCAAAGACTGGGATGTCTCGAGGATCCACCCACGTGCTGAGGTGTGTTGGGGTGAGGGGACAGGAGAGACCAGGCCCTGGGATGAAGGCAGGGCTCTGTGCCTGTCAGACAGTGGTCTTGCTGCATCCTGAGGAGCAAATAACTCCCTGCCAATTGCACATTCCCACGTTGATATGAAATTTAAGACAATTCAATGATTTAATCGCTTGGGGCTCACTGATGAGGCCAGGGAATCACTGAGTGCTTATCTCAGAGCTCCAAAGCATGTTCAGCCCCTGCAGCTACCAGGAAGGTACTGCCTTTGTGACAAAGCTCCCCAGGCACCTCCTGGGTTGCATATCCCTGTTCTGGCCTGGGGGGATGAGAAGCTGCAGGTCACCATTGCAGGCACAAAGTCTGAAATTTCAACAAATTTTTTGCCAGCCAGGTTTTCCTTTTGTCATTCTGGCTGTGGCTTGGGACCTGCAGTGACAAGCAGCTGTGTGTTTCTGCTGCAGGGTGCTGGGTTTCTTGCTGTCCCTCTCATCTAAGCCTTCAGCAGCACCCAGCCACGGTGAGACAAAGCCCCACAGGCCCATTTTAGAGCTGAGGGAAACTGAGGCACAGAAGGACAAGTCACCCTGGCAGCATTGAGTCAAAGCCAAGTGGAGCCAGAGTCAGCCCAGTGCTCTTTCAAGGACCCATGTGAGCAGTTGTCTCTATAACAGATCTTACACAAAGCAGGGATTGGAATTTCAGGCTTTACACTGATATCCTCCAGAAATTGGTGATTACTTCCCCTTAAAAATACGTAACTTTTAGGAAAAATTAGTACTTGCTCAAAGCAACATTCCTGAAAGATACATCTCAAAGCACAGATGCCAGTTCCTCTTTGGAAAACATTGTGGGACTCTGCATTTTAATGGAAACTGTTTTTCTTTCTCCTTCACCTCCTTCACTTCCTTCCTTCCTCCCTGCTTCCTTCCCTCTTTCATCCTTTCCATTTCCTCCCTGTGTCCCAGGCAGGGCCATAAAACTAAGAAATACTATATGAGAGCAAACCTGAACATCCCCTAAAGAGGAGATTGTATTTTTCTTAGAAAAGTAATTATAAATTTATTGCATTTCAATACCTGCCACAAAACATAAAAAACCCACACCAAAAAAAACCACAAAAAAATTAAAAACCACACAAACACAATTTATAATTTCTTGTTTCTTTTGACATCTACCGTCCAAACCAAATATTCCTTACTTGTGCCAGAGTTGTTTCATTTCCCATTGACACTTGTCTTTCCAATCCTGCCTGCCATGGATGCTGCCAGGAGAGAACCAGGAGCTACAACCACTGTGGAAAAGGCATTTTCTTGGCTCAGTGTGCCAGTGTGGGTAAAAGGCAGCAGAAAAAGGCAGCTCCTGCCCTGGGTTTTCATCTGTCACAGCTCTGTACCCCACTTCTCCTCTTTGAAAATGCCTTTAAACTGCAATACATTTTCTTATTTCGTGCTGTTGCAAACCCCAGTGTCAATGGTTTGCCAAAAGGGCATCATCCCACACCCTCCTCAGCCTGGTCTGGCCTTCATTTGCCCTTAGGATCTGCTCAGCAGCACCACTGTGGCCCGTGAGTACTTTGTGGGACATTCTGGATGATATTTTTTACACCAGCTGATTTTGGGATGGATCTCTGGGCAGCATTCAGGCCCTCCACTCTCTGTGCTGGCAGCACTGGGCTCTCTCCTCTCTCCATTGTCCCCCCTGAGCTCCCTGCTCCCTGTCCCTGATTTCCCTGGGCTCTGGCAGCACATTCACAGCCTCAGGCCCCACAGCCTTGGAAAATCAGGCTGAGAAAACACCCACCTGATGTGCTTCACCTTGCCCTGGGCTGGGAGGAACCCAACCAAAACCCCTGAAACAAGAAGGAACCTCCCCCTTCCCTGCTCTGCCTTATTGCTGAGGGATGAGCCTGCATCCCTGATTCCCCCTGGCTTTCCATCTGCTTGGGGGATATTGCACCCCTAATCACCTCTGGGGCTGGGGGAAAGCACTGCTGCCTTGCTGGAGGGGCAGATAGGAAGGTTCCCAGTGTGTGATGCTCAGAAAGGGAGAAAGGAGCTGACTTTGCTCTGGATATTCCCTCCTGCCCAGGGACATGGAATGGAATGAATAATTTGCTATCCGATCATCTCTAATCTTCATCCCATAAAATCAGCAGCAAGCTGGGAGGGTTTTTGAAGCCTCCAGCTGCATTTGCTGATAAGACATGAGGCAGGAAAGATTGGAAGCCCATAAAAATGATAATCTCAGGCTTCAGTGTAACTTGGTGGAAGGGTTTTCTCCTGTCCTTTCATTAAGGATGGATTTCATGATCTTCCTTAAATAACAACAAGCCTTCTCAGGAGGAATCTCCCAGCCAAAAACTGATTGCATCATCATTAGGAAATGGGAGACCAAGAAGCCACAAAAAAATAGATGGAGCACAGCTGAGCTCAAGGCTAAGACCAAGGGGTGGGAGGAAAAGAGGGAATTGGAAGGAATTTCTGAGCCAGAGAGAATCTTTAGGTATTGAGAGAGTCAGGCACTGGCCCCATGTCAAGCGTGACCATTGGGATGTGGAGCAAAGCCTCCTCCTCTTCCTCATCTTTCACCTCCTTGGCATGAAGAGAAATACCATGTCCCATTTCTGTGTGATTTGATACAGCATCCTCTACACCAGCCCCAAATTCTCTGAATCTGGAGAGAAGAAGGGAAGGGAAAAGATCCAACTCACCAACCATTTACATGTGAATCTCAGCCATGATGGACAAAAGGAGGAGAAGGGAAAGGTGGCTGGTTTGGTGAGGGTGGAAAGTTTCAGGAAATAATTACCTCAGATGCCAGAATAGGAGGAAATTAAAAGTGTAAACTATAATCAGATGTTAAGTTGCTTTTCTTCAGCTAATTGAAATAATGTTTTCTCTGCTACCCACCACTCTACCCCTTTCAGATGCTAATCCCTATCAAACATAGACTTACAATTACAAATTCATAGGCATTTTTCCCAGGAGCAGAAATTGCTTTGCCCTGTAACCTCTAAGATGAGGTCTTAATAGGAATTCACGAGCAGTCTCTGGTAAAGCTTCATTAGCTGGAGAGAATAGACAAGGGCAAGTTGCAGTGCTCCCTAACCACTCTAGGGAAAAATTAATTTAAATTACTTTGTAAAGTAACAAGGCCAGATAATGTGTTTCCTTCTTGGATTATTGTTTTCCAACACCCTAATGTGTGGGCAGATTAGGTTACTTTGCCTGTCTTGATGGTGGTCCGTGCTAAATTGTGATTTATGGAGTGCAGAAGCCTTTGGCAGCACTGACCCCTTGGGCCAGAGCTGGATGGAGCTGGGGTGAGGACCTGGCTGGGTCTCACTGGGTTTTTTGGAGGCTGTTGGGGAGGCAGGGGGAGCCCCCTCCAGCAAGCACATCTTCAACACAGCCCAGAGGAGAATCCTGGCTATTGAAGGTGGCACTCCAGCATTTCCCTGGTTGAAAACTGATCCAAGGGTCCTGCTGCTTTGGGGCAGCTCTGGATTTGTTTCCTGGAGGCGAGATCCTAAGTGATGCTGAGTTCCATGTTTCCAGGGGCTGGACCAGCATGGAAAACCTCTTTCAGAAATCCCTCAGCAGAGCTACTGCATGGGACTGATTCCCAACCAGCTGAAACCTAAAAGGCACTAAAATATGTTGAAAATCAAGCCTGAAGCCCCAGGAGGGGCAGGCTGTGGTTTCATAGACCCTTCCAGCCCTTGCCAAGCCTTCCCAAAAAGAGCTATAATTCTCTTCCCCTGGCAGGCTGGGTGCTCTTCGTGGAGGGGGTAAATGGAGCTTTGCAGAGAGCCAAGAGAGGGGCCATGGGAAGATGAGGTGATAAAGCCTTGGCAGAGGGGCTGTGAGTCTCCTCTGCACGGTGGGCACTGCCAGCTCCCAGCATTATTCACCTGAGGCTTTTCACACAGAATGGGCCAGTCTGGCTGAAGCCTCCCGGGATTCAGCACCATTCAGCAAGGAGACAAAGAGTTCAAAGGGCCTTTGGGCAGCAAACAGCACAGATCATCTCAGCTGATTAAATAGGCTCCCAACTGATGTGGGAGTCCTAGGAGACCAGCCTGAAGCTGGGAAGATTTATGGGCAGATACCTGAATTGGAGAGAGAATGTATTGATTTTATTCCTGGCATCTGAAGGGGATCACTGCTGTTGTTCAGAGCAAAGAGGGCTGGTGAGAGATGCATCAAGACAGAGGGGTGGATGGGTAGGTAGAGGGAACCAGGGACAGAATTCCAAGCCATGTAATGATTTTCTTGTCCCCACTTACCCAGGGGAAGATAAAAACCCCATGGCACGACTTTCTGTCATTCTCCCATCCAAAATGCAACACTTCAAAACAAGATTATAACCCCCAAGGATGCAGGTTTATATCATCCCAGTGTCTGCAGTCACTTGAATTTCTTTCCTCCCCATCAGAAGACCTTTGCTGTCCCAGCTCTGACAAATTCTGGACTTCTTTGCTGGTGACAAGCCCTGTGTTTTATAGCTCCAAGCACAATTAAGTGTGCTCTTGAGTCTTCTTAGCTTTGCTGCCTCACAACAGGCAGAACCAGGGATCTGGAAGGCAGAGGAGCATCAGGAAAGGCCATGTCCCAGGAGGAGGATACCCCTGCATGACTGCCCAGGTCCCCAGAGTGTAGAGAAGGGGCTGCATTCAGCAGGGCACCCCTGCTCAGCGCCATCTGAGGAAGGAGATTTCCTTCCTCCAGCCCCACAGCCTTACTGGGAAAAAGAAAGGGCCCTGGGAAGAGTGAGGAGCATCCCCAATATGGGAGATCAGCCTGAGCATCCTTGAACTCTGGGCTCCATCACCAGAACCCTGCCAGCAAGCACCAGCCCTATCTACTCCCAGAGGCAGCAGGTTTTCAGGTGGCATCTCCCTCCTCTTCTCCTCAGAACCAAGGTTTTTGCCTGGAATATGAAGGGGGAAAAAATACCAGGGCAGTAAGTGAAATGGATCTAATAACCTCCACTTCTTTCAACGAGCTCCAGTTGTTGCTTTACAAGTGTGCTCCAAGCCTGGGAGTGCCAAACAAAAGCTCCCCTCTCCTCCTCCGTGCCTGTTCAACAGCCTTTTCTTTTCAGCGAGCTGCATCTGCTGGGTGGCAGCCGTGATTACCATAACACTGGGGTAGGATTTGGCCGGGGCGCTTCCCCCTCCGCTCCACAAGGGGCGGGAGCCCTGGGCTGGTAGAAAAATATAAAATGTAAAATAAAAGGTGGAGAGAAAAAAAGGAAGACTGAACGCATGAAGTCACTTTTCTGGCTGCCACCCAAGCAAACAGATGCAGGTAGTGGAGGAGAGGGGGAAAATCACGTCCTCATCTCCTCAGATCAGTGGCTTCTGCTGCTGGGGGAGGGAGTGGGAGGGGCATGGAAAGGCCGGAGGGATTTCATGTGAGTCCAAGATCTGAAACAGGCATTTCTCAGGGTATATTGAAGTTAGGAGAGCTTTTTTGGGAAGCTTAACCCATTCCTGAAGCTTTGGAGGCTGCTGGCCCCCCGGGACGCTGCTGCAGACAGCTGAGTAGCGTGAGATGGGGCCAGGGATCCAGGGCTCCTGCAGGAGGGACAGGACTGACAGGAAAGGGCTGAACAGTGCCAAACTGTGCCACAGCAGCTCACAACAGGCTGCTCTTGGATCCAGCCCTGAACGGGTTTCGAGGACAAAAGGTGAAGACCCCTGAGAGATGCCTTTGCCTGGGACTGAGGAGGAGAGGCCGTTTCCAGGACTGGGCGGAACATTAATTAGAACTCAGTAAATAGCAGGGCACGGCACAGCCACCGGCGCTCCCACTGGGAAGTGTGAGTCTTCCCAGGGTCGCCTCACCTCGGCTGAATCCCAGGAGATTCGGCTGCCTGTGCTCCTCTGGCAGGGCCAAGGGGGAACTGGTGACCACAGGCACAGAACCCTTTGCCCTCACGTTCCAGGGAGCGGGACCTGCAGGCAGCACCGAGACCTCCGGAGCCGGGCTGAGCGGGGGGGACACCAGCTGTCCCAAGCTGTGTCTCTGCCTCTCTACCCCAGAACACAAAATTCTGCGAGAAAATCGCTGCAGTGTTCAGATAGAGTGGGTTTAATATAGCGACTATCTGTCTGCAGTAGCCCCAGGAGGAACTGTAGAGGATGGAAGGGGGGAAAAAGAGAGGGAGGAATGGAGAACGGGAGAAGGGGAGAAAAGCAGAATGGGGATGGGAGCGAGGAGAGGAGAACGGAGAAGGAAAAGAAGAAGGGAAGAGGGGAAAGGACGGCCTTTAACACACTTTATTTGGGAAACACCACGAAAACACGAAACCCCGTTAATAGCGAACCGCGGCGCGGGCGCGGCTGCGCTCCCGCGGGGCCGCTCGGGGCGGGCGCGGCGCC
>VZRX01000093.1:0-30359 GCA_013398075.1 Notiomystis cincta
ACACTGTATTCTCCATTGCCTGCCTGAATGTTTGAGGCTGTTCTTGAAATGAGTCCCGTTGTCAGACTCAATTCTCTCAGGGGTGCCATGCCGCCAAAGGACTTGCTTCTCAAGGCCTAGGATGGTGTAACGGGTAGCAGTGTGAGGCACAGGGTAGGTCTCCAGCCATCCTGTGGTGGCTTCTACCATGGTGAGCACGTAGCGCTTGCCTTGGCGAGTTTGGGGCAGCGTGATGTAATCAATCTGCCAGGCCTCCCCGTACTTGTACTTGGACCAGCGCCCACCGTACCACAGGGGTTTCACTCGCTTGGCCTGTTTGATCGCAGCGCACGTCTCGCACTCGTGGATGAGCTGGGAGATGCTGTCCATGGTCAGATCCACCCCTCGGTGATTATAATGTCAGCATCCTTTCAAAGATTCACTGTTCTTTGTGCTGGATCCAGTAAGACATAGACAGATACTTAAGAGTAACTGTGATGGCACTTAAATTGTAGGAGTGTTGTCTTTCTCCAATGGGATCCAGGACCTGGTGTTGGATTTTTAAGCCTCAGAATACATGCTCTTCTTATCTTCAGTGGAAGCACTTTCCATGCTCCCTGTGATGCCTGCATATGAAAAAACTCAAATAAGTTTGATTGGAGACCATAAAGGAAAATGAGATTTTTTTTATGGGACAGATGTTAGGACATGAACTCATGAGGCATTTATTGTGGTAGTGGGGCCTTGGGTTCTGGTTCTTGCTCTTAGAACAGCTGTGTATACACTACATTAGAAAAAAAATATTACAGTTCTATGATGAGGTACTGGTAATGAGACTCCTTAAAGATCAGTTGAATTTTGGGAAGTCTGGCTGTAAAAAGTGAATAAATATGAGTTACCAGTTACTCTTCCATTAGTTAAAGAGTTTTTGTCTATACAAAGGCAAATTAAAACATATCTATTTGGAACTATCTTGTATATTTATCAAAATTATGTTAATTTAAGATTAGGCTGTTTTAAATATTCTTTGGAATGCTACAGACTCATTTTTTTAGATGATTTGGCAGGATATGGGCTGAAGTATATTTGTTTATGCTTACAGGTACTTTTCATTAAAATAATACAGATATATTATATAAATAGTATATTCCTCTAATTTAGGCATATTATCTACTGAATTTTTCCCTTAAAAGTCTGGTTTTAATCTGATACTCAAGAACCAAAATGTTGCTTTTTAGTTTTCTGAGTTCTTAATAAATTTATGAACAATTAATTCTTGTAACAGGGTACATCAGTCCTTTCTCTGCCAGAACTGACCAAGACTTCTCTCCAGAATGGTCTGTCCACCCCTCCCCTTCCCTCATCAGAAGCATCCAGTACTCGGCTCTCTCCTCCCAACGTTTCTGCTCTCTTGGATATTTCCCTGCCTGGACCGCCTGAAGATGTGCTTTCCCAAGGGGAGCCTGCCACTCAGATCAGTGATTCCATCATCGAAATAGCCATCAGCTCTGGTCAATACAGTAAGTCTAAGATTAGCTAAAGTCTCCCTATCAACTTAAAAGAAAATCCCTGACATCTTACATAGCAGCAGAAACCTTTCCAGGAAGCAGTTACTGGGTTATGAGGTTTTTGTGGGTTTGTTTGGTTTTTTTCCAAATATGTGTTGGAAATAAAATTCTGTGCCTGGCCTTTATTTTCTAGCAAATATGGGGCAGAGGGGTTATTGATGTTGTTTGGGAGTTTTTTCCTTTCTAAACAAAAATTGGTGCAGTGCCCTGTAACTTTACCATGTTGACTGAATTTGTGGTCCCTGACATTGGCTTACAGGTGAAGGTGTTTCTCTCTCTCCTGCAAAGCTGAACGGCAGTGACAGCTCCAAAAGTCTTCCGTCCCCATCCAGTAGTCCTCAGCAAAACTGGATTGCATCTCCCACCCACGATCCCCAGTGGTACCCCAATGACTCCACAGACTCCTCCCTCAGCAGCTTGTTCTGTAAGTGTCCAGAGGCAGAGAAGTGCAACCAAAAAGTGCTTTCCTGTTAAAAATAAAAAACCAACGTTGTTTATCGGAAGTGAATCCTTTGAAAAATTTTAAGCCCAGTAGGACATTTGCAAAATCATTCCAAATACTTTTTGCTTTCATTTCCACAGTGTTGCCTTGCATACATTTTCTCTCTCTTTACAAGTCTGTTCCTGAAAAGATCCTGTTGCTAGATTGGGGCCCATAGTGTGGGAGAAGTTCCTTGGCAGTTCCTTGTAGTCTGTTTGGAGCCTGACTCATCAGTTAGGGTGAGACATTGGGACTGTTGTGCCAAAATGAACAGATGCCTTTGGCTCTGCTGCTGTAAAAATAGACTTTGTTGTATGCTTGTTAAGCCCTATCTCAAAGACATGAGGTAATTCACTGGGTTTGGTTGAGGTTTAGTTGTTGATAGTTTTTTTTAAAATTAATAATTCATGGATCCAGTGTAATGAGTCTCCCTACTCTTAGCAGTGTGGTAATGGTATCAATGCTGGTAACACCTAATTCTTAAAAGATGGAAGAATGGATATCTGTCCTCCCTTTTGAATTTCCTTGTCCTTCTCTTTATCCTCCCAGTTAAAAGCACTCAGTGCAGTGACTTACTGATGTGCCCTTTCTTTGTAGCAAGTTTCATCTCCCCAGAGAAGGGACGAAAAATGTTACCAACTCCAGTCGGGAATACCAGTGGCACCTCCTTACTGGGACCCAGCCTGCTGGATGGAAACTCACGGGACTCCTTTGTGTCACGGTCCCTGGCAGATGTGGCAGAGGTATGTCAGTAAATTACACTCAGAATCTGCTTCCTCTTGCAGTGCTGGAAGTTACAGTTACTGGGTACTATCCATCAGACCCTCCTGAGATACATTGAAAGCAGAGGTGCTTTGTCACCTGGACTTTAGCTCAGTAGAAGAAAGTTACAGTCATTACAGAAAGATGTAAAATTATCTGAGGGTACTCAACACCAGAGATGGTGTGAGAAGCTGCTATGAGCACCTTCGACCCAGGTTCTTTCTGCTGAGGAAGGTCGTATTCACATGTTGGACACATCTTTGTTTTGACAGAGAGAGATTCAGTCATTCTGTTGTGTGTGTCCTGCTTTGTAGAGCAAGAACTGAAAGTGCTAAAGATAAGAGAAAGGTAAATAGTGATGCAGCTGCTATACAGTTGGAGGCCTGGTAGAAAAAAATAAATAGGTCCAGAATGAAGAAGTAGGACATGGCTAATACCAAGTCACCTGAGAGGATGGCAGAAGGTTCTGTGCTGCTGAGTTACTGTCTCTGTTGGCAGAGCTATCCCTTTGTTTTGAACTTTTTTGAAGGGGTAGAATGAAGCTCAGCAGTTTTTAAGGCTGTGACACACTTAAGGACAGCGCTCCCTTTCAGAGGGACAGACAGGAAGAATAAGCTGCATTATGCAGCTTAGCAAGGAATATGCAAAGTCCTGCCCTAGGAAGGAATGGAAGAATAACCCCACAGCAGTATCAGCTGGGGACTGGCTGTCTGGGAGGCAGCTCTGCTGTACTTGTGTATGCTGAGAGACACAAGCGGAGTGTGATCCAGGGCAGTCTGTAGAACCAAAGGTGACCAATGGTGTCATGATCTGTTTTTAACAGGAGCATAGCCAGAATATTGAACAAAATGATGATTAATGTGCTCTACTCTGTAGAGTAGTAAAGTCTGTCTGAAGTGAGACCATGTCTAGAATATTGTCACCAGGTTGAGTGCCCATTATATAGGAGAGAAAGATTAACTGGAGCAAGTTCAGCTGTGGGTCACCAAGAGGTGAAGAAAGGGTGATGTCTAGTCTTGTTCAGGCTGGGAGGGACCTTGCTGCCTGCCAATGCCTGCAGTACAATCATTGATGTCGTCAAGCCTTTTACAGAATGGTGATGGGAGGTGGGAGAAACAAGCAAAAGTTGAACTGAGAAAGGTTTTGCTACATATGTAGGAAAACTTCTTCATGCTGAAGACAGGCAAGCAAACAGATTGCACAGAGATGTTACACAGTAGCTGTCTTCAGAGCTTTCCAGGGTTCACATCAGTAAAGCTCTTAAGTGAGCTGGTCTGTCCTCATAGGTGAACCTGCTTTGAGCAGGTGGTTGAATTAGAAGCCTCTTCAGGTCCCTTCCAGTCTTAGTTACCCCACAGTTTAGTTATTAACTCAGTACAACATCGCATAACAACGCATAACCCTTGTAATTACTTGGGGACTTGCCCTTATGAAAGGAATGTGTCATTTCTCCATTGCCCTTTGGATTTGGATAAGGAGGTTCTTTACAGACCATTTAACAAGGAGCTGCAGCAAGCTTATGCTGATTTAGTGTTGCCTTGGCAGCTTCAGACCTGAAACATAGATCTACTTCTGGCACAAATATAAAGATTCTGTTTGCTTGGTGGTGAGAAGCTGTCAAGGTGTGTTCTGATTAAAGGAATATATGATTATTTATTTGCATGGATTTGAAGTGACATTTCAGCCCTCAATATTACCAACAGCCTTTGAAAGAAAATGGGGTAAGCCTCCATGTTAGGCACAGCAGAGCAGCTCCTGTGACAGAGGTAATATCTTTTGATCATCTACCTGTGTACCTTAATGCTAAGTTAGAGCAGGTAAGGCCATTGAGACTCTAGGGGGTTAGGTTTTTTAGAAGCTTCCATTTAGTTGTGGATGAGAAGAGCTGTTCTCTAAATCAGGTCAAGTGAGATAAAGTGTCTCTTTCATCTGAGGAGAGGCTGGGAATGAAGGTGAGTGAGCCAGACTATTCTCAGGACAAGAGGCTGCAAGCAAAATTTCAAACACATTGAATTACACCTGAAGACAAGAGGTCTATTTTGAGGTAATCAGACATGGAAGCAGGGTACCCAGAGAGTTGTGGAATGTCTGTGCATGGGGATAATTCAGCACCTGCTCAAGGTCCAGAGCAGCCTGTTCTAGCTGACCCTGCTCAAGTGAGATGGTTGGATAAAATGCTCTCAAGATGTCTCTTCCAACCTCAGTTATTCGATGAAATTACCACTGACATGTAGCTCATCTCTTCTCTCCTTGTCTGTTCCAGGTGGTGGATTCCCAGCTGGCTTGCATGATGAATGAGAACAGCATAGATTACATATCTCGGTTTAATGACCTTGCCCAGGAACTGTCAATACCTGAGCCGACTCGCAGGGAGATCCTGTTTGATGGAGGAGGTGGTGGTCCCCCCATTGGGGATCTCTCGCAGTAAGGGAATGACCAGCAGGCTGGTGCAGACTGTTCAGCTAAGTTGGAGCTTCCAGCACTGGAACTTGATGAGGGCAGCAGCTGAGGCTGAGTTATCCCTGTCCTGTCTGCTTCTTTCTAACAGAGAAGCATTAGTTTCAAAGATGTTAAGAAGTACTTGCAAGTCCTGGAATGTGCAATATGCTGGCAACAACACAACATGAAATAACATTACAGAAGACAGTGTGTCATCAGCAATGTAAGATTGCAGGTTTGTGGGACAGTCCTGGACTTGTACTTTGGAATGGCCTAAGCAAGCAGCTCAAGTAGGGGTGGGATTGCCATAAGCTCCTGTACATGAATTATTGTTTGCAGTGATCAAAATGCCATGCTTTTGGATCCACGTGAAAGTTGTGGAGGATGAAGGGTAGGGGTGGGTAGGGGAACCATTGTGTATCTTGACACATCCTAGTTGGCAGTCTTCTTACCATTCAGTCAAACTGAAGTTCTTGCACTCTGTCCAGAGCACTGCTTGATGCTGTGTTCTTACAGACCACTCTATTCCTTTGGCTCTTTGACCATTCCAGCAGGGCTCACACCTGCTTTCTTGTTTGGTAGGAGAGCTCTGATCCACCCTCCTCCTGTGCTGCTTGGATCCCCTACTTTTAAACCCCATCACATCACAATCATAATCATCACCATCATCATCATCATCACCCTGACTGCACTCATATTTGTTGAGAATCTTTGAGATTCTTCAGCACATTGCACAGTTCACCCTGTGAGTGGAAGAGTACCTTATTGCTCTCCCTGAAGAACAGTTGCTTTTTAGGTCTGGAAACATTGGCAAAAGAGCTTACACTAGGAAAGCTGTGTCATAATTAATCTCGGCTTTGCTGGAAACATGTAAATATTGTCATCTTCACAAAAACTGAGGATTTACCTGGGAGAGGAAATAGGAAAGAGTATTGTAATGTGTAGGAACAAATACTAGGTTAACGCTAAAGCAGCTGAGATTGGGTTTGTGTCATAAAGAGAAGTGTCAAGTCCTAGCTTAATCCGTTAGTCCTTCCCTACTTCCTCTTTGTTCTGTGAATTCTGGGTGCTCTGTAGTACCTCAGCATCATTCTTCATTACAGTCACTCCCAGGCATGAGTGGGTCTGGCATTCCCTGTCTGAAATCCCTGTGCATTTGATGTTGCGTTTTACTGTAGGAAAAAAAACAGATCCTGATTCCAGTGGGTTCAACAGGATATCAAGTTAATTTCTGGGGAGCTGGTTATCTTTCAATTCTAGCTTTATAACTCAGGAGACTTTTTTTATTCTCCCTCTCCCTCTTTCTCTCTCTCCTCTCCTCTCCAAAAATGCCCATGGTTGTGCCCCTTTTGTAAACACTTATCTGCTTCTCCAGTTAAGGGGATGTCCCTTGGCTGGTGTGAGTAGCTCTGAACTTTTCCAAGGGGCTGCTCCTATATAAACCTCAACTTTGTATTTTTAATAAATAAGTAAACATTCTCCATCCCTTAGGCTGTTATCATGGGTTCATTTCCCAACTTGCACTATACTTGGTGGATGTAGTTCTGCCTGCCTTCAGCTACTTGTATAAGGCATTTCTGTGACTGGGAGTCTCTTGTAACTTGCTCACAATGCACTGACTCTGTTTGCTGTCCCTTCACCCTGCTTTAGGCAGATGATTTTTAGCTTCCCTGGAGTTGGCCTTGTATTTTCTGTCATTAGGAGAAAATGGAACAAGTTTTTTGATGTATACAGAACCTTGTTTGAGAATTCTGGCAGAATTATCAGGAAATCACATAAACCTGGAATAGGAAAAGTTGTCATAGAAATGAATGTTGGGGCCTGTTTTGTTCTGAGCATTCCCCCTTGGTATGGAGAGGACACCCATTAATCTCAAGAGTCATTCCCACTAAAACTTTTCAGTTCTACTTAAAAATTAGCTGTATTTTGGTTTGGACTTGCCCAGATTGATCCCTCTTGGGTTTGGGTTTCTCCATTACTAATGCTGATTATTCTATATGCTATGTCTCCAGAAATCCTTCAGATTTGCAGGACAAAAGTAGAAGGCACCTAGTATGGCTGTGGATTACAGAACATGCAGGAAGAAATCTAATTACATTCTAATCAAGTACTGTATAGAAAGAAATCTGAACTCTCATTCTTAAACTTCTAAATATTGCAAGAGTAATGTGAGGGTTTCCAGTGTATTTGTAACTTGACAAACTTTTTATCTTCCCTACTGATGTTGGTAACACAGTGAATATGATAGTGGGTTTGGCTCTGAAGTTGGCTAGAATAAAGCCAGTGTTGCTGCACCTGCTGCAGAAGAGTGGAGAGCAGAGCATTCCAGATCTGTGAAGACTTTTTGCCTGTGATACAAGGAGCTGTCAGCTGCCCTGCCTCAACCCGCTCAGTTCCCGGGGCAGAAGGACACAACTGCAGAATGAAGGCAGCACAAATGGCTATTTTTGATGATGCCATGACATCAGAAAACTTCTAATACCCTGAACCTTTGCAAGTGGCTTGAACCACCCAGTAATAACAGAGTATAAATTATAGAAATCAGTTCAGCACTCACAGTGTTGGGGTTAGAAATGTGTTTGGCATCAGCCCCTTAAAAGTTGGCATTATGAAGCAGAATGTTGTTTCAGAAATGTAATGCATTGCAAACTGCATTTTAAGAATAAAGCCCTTTGAGGACAAGGGAAGAACTTAAGAATAATTAAGATCATTGTGGTAATTCTGACTTGATGCAGTATTTGTTACCCTTACTATATGAAAGGCCATTTAAATACATCTCTGATCAGACCAGCTCTAGATTTTAAGTGTATATGCTTTACAACAGTAATCAGTAATCAGTTTGTACCTGAGACTGCTAAGGAGGTGGTGCATACACACACATGCACACACAGATGTGCATGAGCATGTGCAGATGTGTGGTGAGGTGGTAATACCCAAAACTTCTTCAATTTTAATTAGTTCAGCTTCCCCAACAGCAGTTAACAAAATCTCTATGAAGGACAACGCCAGGCTAAGCAGACATCCAAGCAAGTGACACTGAAATGCACACAGTATCATTTCTGACGTAGAAGTGACTTTATTAGATTAGTACCTTCCTGGGGCACTATGAGGTGTTGGCGAGGAATAAGGGACATTAACAGGGTCTAGGTCTAGGATTAATTGTTCTAGGCTTTTCCCTCTCAGTGATTTACCTACCATAAGGCAGTTCTGAGTAGTTAACAAGGTAAATGGCAGAAGATTCAGTGTCTCATCACCGTGGGCTGGGTGCAGAGCAGTACCATAGCTCAAGGTTGGATCTCCCAGGTGTGTGTGCACACACTGACAGAGATCTCTGCAGGATGTTGCATTCTGATCACCCACACAATCCATTTTATCCTGTATCACTAAATCTACTAAGCATAGGAATAGTAATTGTTTTTCCATACAGCATTGTTAAGCCTTTTTTTGACACCCTCTATATTCCGAAATTGAATTAAATGGCGTGATTCAAATCTAACCTATAAAGACATGTCATTTACTGGCAGCAGATCCCAGAACAGAAATTCAGTTGCATTTTGTTTTCTACATTCAGACTTCAGATGCATTTATAAGGAAAGTACTGCACTTTTTTTTTAACCTTTTCAAACCTTTGAATCTGTTAATTTCACAGCAATTTGTAATTGTTAACTAACTGAAACCTTGGCAAGCACTACGGCAATAAGTTATCATTAATTACTGAAACATGATAACTGCTTTAGAGCTTATGGTTCTGGCAGCAAAATTTAATGCTGTTTCTTTTAATAATAGTTAAGCCATATCATCTAAGGTTTCTGGCTTGTTTGAGATGTGAATTTGTTTTATAGATTATAAATATACCTATATAGTGTATGTATAAAGCAAAATGCCTGTCCTTACTGATTATTTTTTGTACCATACTGTAAATTATATTATTTATTCTTTACCAATTTTGGAAAGGGTGTTTTCGTTATTTAATATAATATACAAAAGCTGTTAAACTTCTTCTGTTTAAATTTCCAATTCAACTTGTAAAGCTGTTTTTATTCTTGTGCATAAATACATACTAATACTTGGTCTAACTTGCATTCAGTGTGTTCCTTGCTGTTCACATCCTCTGAGATTTTTTCAGTTAAGCTTTATTTACATGATCATGGCCTTGTGGCGGTGAAGGTTACAATTTGTCCATAAGGCCAAACCTTTCAAGGTGATTAGGTTGCAGTGAAATGAGTCTCCCCATTGGCATCTCCCATCCCAGAATTCTGATGATTCTCAGCATTATCAGAGAAAATTTTGGTAGGGTTGGTTTTGCTTTATACCTTCCACCTTCAGTAGTGTCTGCTCATGGAGCGTTTCAGAAATGTGGCAAACCAGAGGGCCAGTATCAGGAATGGCCTGTCTGGGACCACGGGCACAAGGGGGGAAAAGAGTGAGAAACAAATCCCAACCACCACCACCACCAAGAAGGTACAATAAAATGGTAGTGTATATCTTGGGGGTTTGGGTTTGTTTTTTTTTCCCATTCACAGCTTTGGATGAGCAGAGACTCAGCTGTGGAAGCCATCATGTTTTATACAGCCACTACCAGAAACACCTTTTCACCCCAGGACACTCAGGAGCAGGAAGCTCTTGATAGGGTTGCACAGTATCTGTCTTCAGAGCTTTCCAAGATAAAACTAACTGAAGCCCAGAGAAAGGTGGGCTGACCCAGCACACCCTGCTTTGGGCAAGTTAGACACAAGGCCTGAAGTTCCTGTTATAGATCAGTAACTAACTCCTTTTTGTACACTTCTAGAATTTTGTTCTCTACTACATACAAAAAGGCAGCTTTAATGTTGCACTGAGAAAGTGCAAGTGTGTGCTTGATCAGAAATGAAGAATATTTTAAAGAGCTCAACGTGAGTTTTATTAGTAATATTTTGATACTTCCTTCCCAGCCAAACAGTGAGTGCTCCTCTCTCCCACCTGTTTACTGAGAAACTTGGGCTATGACCAAGTTTGAGCTCTTTCTGTGCAGCTTCTCCCCTCCACTGGCTGTGAGCCTTTGTCAGCGTAAGAGACCTTTAAAGCTTTTCCACCTTCTCTCACAAGTTAGTTAATTTTGCCCTGAATAACAAAAATTTAAGATTGTAAAACCTGAAGGAATGAGTCTGAAAAATGAGTAGCAAAACAAGACACTGCAATGATAGTACATATTTTTCATTCTTTTTTGTTGGCTTTGTGAGGTTATTTTACTCCTTCAAAACAAAACCAGCAGTATGCTGCTAAACGTATGCCTCTGAATTTACTTCGTGACATATGGAAAGTTGTAGAACTGTGAATAAAACCTTCAGCTGAAAATGCTAGCTTCTAATGTTAGAGTCAATGAGAAATGGTTTACAAGGCCGTGCAAACGCCAGCGCTGCAGGTGCAGCTGTACCATCTCCTCTCAGCTTCTCCAGGCAGCCGATGGTTTTCAGGTGCTGGTCGCGCCACGCTTCAGCCACAGAGCTGTGGGCAAACCATGGGCGCGTGCCCGAGAGCGGCGTGGATCACAGCACCACATCGGTGACTTCTCCCAGCAACTGCAACGACCAGAGTGCGAGCGAACACCCTGCCCTGCAGAGCCCCTCCCGCTCCGTGTCCTGTCCGCTCGCACTCCCTGGAGCCGCGTCAATCGCTCGCGCTGCCCTGGGCAAGGCTCCCTCCGCGCTTGAGGGGCTGCCGCTCGGCTATCCCCGAACTCGGAAACGCTGTGGATGGCAACAGGTTGCGAAGTCCTCTCTGAGCTTATTCCACAGGATGGCCTTCCTCCTGTCTTCTGCTTTGCATCGCCATTTCGAGGCGAAACCCCCACACAAGGTCCCGGCTGGGCGGTGGAGGCCCGGACTCTCAACGCTGCTACAAGCCGTACACCGGCGTCCTCCGACGTCCCTTTAAATGCCCTCCCTCTGCCTGCCTCGCCCTTCCTCCAGCCAATAGCCGTGCAGCGTCCTCTGACGGACAGGCAGTGCAGCCAATGAAAGGCATCCAGGATGAGCGCCGACTCGGGTCGTTTCGAGCTTCCCTCCCTCTGCGAGGCCGGCCGGGCAGGCGGGATCGCGAGCGGGCAGGCTGCTTTTGATAGGCTGCTTGTTATGATGGGCAGCTAAACCGACCAATGGCAGAGCGGGCCGGCCGGCTCTCCCCGCGGCGCGGGTGGAGCGGAGCTGTTGAGTGCCACCATGTTCCAGGGCGCCGAGGCCGAGCTGGCCAAGCCTAGTTCCAGGTGGGCCGGCGAGGGACGCTCGGCGGGTCGGGGGAAAGAATCGTGCGGCGGCGCGGAGTCCTCAGTGGGGCTTTGTACGGACGTGGGAGGTGTGGGCTCCGGCTTAAGGCCGTGAGGGGAGGGGTCGGGTAGGGGATGTCGGCTCTGTCCGAGGAGATCGGGGCCCCCCCGAGGGGCCTCTTCGCCGCGGCGGGCGGGAGCGCAGCCTCATGCCTCCCGTACCGCCGGATTGAAGCCAGCGCGCGGGCCGTGCTTTCGCCGTGCCTCAGTTTACTGGTCTCGCGCCTCGGGGGCTGGTGGTGAGTGGCCGCGCTGCGTTTCCGTCGGCGCTGCCTCGGGCTGCGGCCACGCTCGGGGCACACGGGGACCGGGCGGGGTCCTCACGGTGCGGGGCCCGGCCCGATCCCGGAGCTCCCACAGGGACTCCCGCGCGGGAAGAAGGGCCCAGCCCTGGGGAGTGAGTACCTTCTCCCGCCGCGCTTCTGCTCACGGGAAGCGAAGGGCTCCAGCTACTCTCCGTGAAGCTGTGAGGGGGAGGATTCAGCACAAACGCCTGCAGAAGCAGGTGTCGTCTTGTTTTGGCCCTGCAAAGTTGAGACACATTGTTTTGTTTGGAGGAGGGCTGGTACTCTGAATACCACAGAGGTGAGCGCAGTGATGAATCCATGCGGGAGACTGTCGCGTACGGAAAGGAGGAAGGGTTTCAAAATTGTCTAAGAATGCTCTAAATTTTCCTGCGTTCCAGTCCCTCCAAGCTGTGACCTGGTTTTAGAAGACTTTTGAGGATGCTCCTTGATGTAGTCTCTGAGAAATGTCTGTTCTCCTAGTAATTTTGAAATGACGTTTTACGCATAAATTGGGTTCCCGGGCAGACCATTGTAACGTGTTAGTTAACAGCGAACAAAGGTGGCTTTAAAGGTTGCTCCGCGTTGCCTTGTCAGGATGTATTTGTGGTGCCTGAGAGCAGGATGGCACTCACAGCTCTGTACCAGATTCCGTGGCAGCACCGCAGGAACTTCCTTTAGCGGGTTTGCAGCGTGGTCTCTGAGGCGTTGACTGTATTGACTCGTGGCCTGTGCCAACAAGGGCAAAAGCACCTGGTTTAAAGACGCAGCTTGTTCTGTTCATTCCCTGAACAAAACTGTTTAGTGAGAATGCAAATCCTTTTGCAGTTCTTGGTATGTAGAAGTTGCTCTAATTAAAACTGAGCCAAATTCCAAATCCCTGCAGCAACCACCACCAGCTGTGGAAGTGGGAAAAAATAAGTCTTCCTGGTGTGAAAATCTTTCCGAGGAAATTATAAACAAGTGTTTGCATTTTGAGAACTTCATAATACATTACATTACTGTTAGAAATAACTGATGCTGAGAAGATTTTAAGTGAAAGCTTTCACTTAATTGTCCAGGGAAATATGTTTCTAGTGGTCCTGTTAATGTGTGCAGTGACAGAGCAAGCAACTAGTTTGCTGAATCGAATTAACTGACTAGTTTTGTTTTATTGAACTTTAACAATGACACTTTGTATTTTTAAGGATATTTTGCTTTTTCAAAATAAAACATGGAATTGCATATCGAAGAGCTTCTAAAAGCAAAGCAGGACAGAGTTGTATCATTCTGCTGTTTTGTGCTATAAAGATCCATTGTATTAACATACTCTCAATTCATCCTGTGTATGAGCAGTTTCACAACTACTACAAAATGCTGACAATAGTAAATTTAACCATCTTGGAAATGTTCCTCTACTCCCATCGGGGCCACTGCAGAGTATCTTGGAACTTTCAGATCACGAGTATGGCTGCATAACACAGTTTGCTGTTTGTGTGTGAGTGAGCTGTTCAATGAGCCCTGAGTCTGTTGATCCCACAACAGGAGCATCCCAGGACCTCTGGTCTTGTCTCAGAGCCTCCAGTTCCAAACCTCAACACCTGCCTTCTGCCAGTCTCTTATGTATAATGCAGCTCTTATCTACTGTATTAAAACAATCTGAAAACTTGTAAAACTTCAGTGTTTAACTTTCAGGCAGGATTAAAAAAACCCGAAATTATGTAGAGGGCATCCTGAAGTAATGGATAAGCCTCCCATAGGTTGGCTGAAAGGCTTAATGAAGAAAGGGCATTCACATTCAAGTGTATTAGAATGTAGGGGATAAAAAAATCAGAAGAACTAATTAAAATTATTCAAATCTGCCAGAAGAGAACAAAGCATTTAGTAGGGTCTTTAAACTTGCAGAATAGGGCTCTTGATTTATCTGTTTTAGAGACTACAAACTTCTAATCTGCTGGAGGGGAGGGAGAGAAAGGCAGATTTAGATTTTGTAGAAGACAAAAGGGTTGTTTTTTCACAGTTTGAAAGAAAAAAACAACACCTTTCCCAAAGGAAGAAAGACTGAACATACCTGTCTACAAGACACAAAAATGTCTCTATATCAACTGGCATAATACTGATGTAAACTAAAATTATTATAGTATAAACTAAAGTTACTATACAGTGTATGTTAAATTTCTGTGTACTCTGTTGAAACAGCTCATCTTGGCTTGCCGAGTTTAGCGTGCTGTTTTCCTTTGGTAGGATTTACAGGTGAAATCGAATTTTCTTACTTGGTGTGGGGAACCTGCATGTCTCACTCTGTTCTAGAACTGAGGACGTGGTAGTACAGGGAGGCCTGTGGTGCTCTAGAGGCTACACAGCAAGAAAATAGCTTTGTAGTCTTTCACATATTTGGTTGGAGGGAACGAGTGTAAAACCTTTGTTGGCATCAGCAGACAGACTTTGTTGCTTGTACTTCAAGGTTATTTTTGGTAATTCCTGTGAATGACTTTGTTATCCGACTTTCTATTAGTTCAAATTTTATTAACTCAGTGTCACTGCCATTTGAAAGTTTATGTAATGCTTGGTAGGTTCCCAGCATTTAGAAGTTCCTGAAATTGAGGTGGTAAATCCATTTTGTGTATGTAGAGTCAAGACATTAGTTTGCATGATGCTGATTTCCACCTTGTAAGCATCACCAGTGATGCCTCTGACTAATTTGTTGAACAGTAGGGTTTTCTTAGTGTAGATACTAAGCTGAAAATAAGAGGACAGTATAAGATTAATCGGCTTTGAATTTATTTTTATGAAGTTTCTTTACTGAGTTATCAAGACTTTAAATGGATTTACTCTAGAATTTCTTTCTGCAGTAGCTCTTAAAACCCATTGCAGGAATGAGAAGTAATTTTGTTCTTATGACTGGCTATTTTTCTTAAACCAAAAAAAATCTGAATGTAGTTACTTTATTATTCCCTCCTATGCTTGTAGGCATGTGTTAAGCAAACAGCATGGTAAATGGAGTGAATCTGGGGTGTAAGAGGCTCCAGCTGTATAAACAGCTTTTTACTTCCTTTCAGTCTCTTTGCTGGTATACTTAGCATAGTTGGAATGCAAGAAAGATTAGATGCAGTTAAAAAAATAGAGGTAAGGAACAGGTAAAGTCAAAAATAATGTAAATCCTGTGAGATGAGTCCATTTTAACAGAGACCCTTTCCCAAATTACCTTTTTTAAGTTCCCTTTTACTTCAGTCTCCCCACTTTAAATACTTAAACTGCCTCATGGTTTCTGGACTGTTGTGAATGACTGAAATTCATAATTTACCTTTACAATGTCTGTTTTAATAGTGGGTTTAAATATTCTAAGATATGTGTAGAGCACAGAGTCTACTTGAATCTGTAGTCTGTTGGACACTAAATTTTAAATAAATAAGCTTTGTGCAATCTAACTTGTGCTTTGGACAGGGAGTTGTCCTCTCTGCTGAAATTCTAGTTACTCCTCAAGCTAAAGGTGTTTATTAAATGCACAGTCATAGTAAGGATTAAAATATGGAAATTGGCCAGCAAAGACAGTCTTTCTGAGGCTAGTACTGTCTATATAAACTATTCCCAGACTAAAAAAGGAACTTTTTTCTCGTTCTTCCCAAAGGGCCTAAAACTGCTTTCTGCATCTTGAGATCTGAAATGCACACAAAGCTCATTTTCTGAAAGAGCAGCTGAATATCTCTACTTTTGAGAGATTAAATCTTAAACTGGAGTAGATCTTGGCACCAAGAGGAACCTCACTTTATGCTCAGTGTAGCTCACTTGGAATGGCGTGCTGCTGTCACAGGGCTAGGGAGAGGAGGGATTGTAATAATTTACTGACATTTGAATTGTGTTCAGGTAGGGTGGGATCAAGATCTTGCAGTTCATAACTGTTCTCTTAGTTTAAAAGTAAATGTTACTTTAGGTTCCAGATCAAGGGTTCAGATTAGAAGTAGTATAATTTAGCTACTACCTTTGTTCAGCTGCTAAGCCTGTGGGTAATTGGTAGATGTAACTGTAAAAATAATTTTTTATACAGAATCCCAGAATCATTAAGGTTGAAAAAGCTGTCTGAGATCGTGGAGTTCAACCTTTGACTCCTTGTTAACTAGACCAGAGCACTAAGTGCCATGCTAATCGTTTTGTGAACGCCTCCAAGGATGGTGACTCTACCACTGCCCTGGGCAGCCCATTCCAATGTTTAACAACCTTTCCTGTGATGAAATTCCATTTGATGTCCAGTCTGCCCTCCCCTGGCACAAAACTTGAGGCTGTTTCCTCTTGTCCTGTTCCTTGCTCCCTGGGAGCAGAGCCCGACTCTCTCTCCCTCCCCACCCCCAGCTGCCCCCTCCTGTCAGGGAGTTATGCAGAGCCANTCCAGACCCTTCCCAAGCTCCATTCACTTCTCTGGATATGCTCCAGCCATTTTAGGTCTTCCTTGTCGTGAGGGGCCCAAAACTGCCCCCATGATTTGAGGTGCCTCACCAGTGCCCAGCAGAGGTTACTGTCCTGGTGGCCACATTGGTCATTGTACAGGCCAGGATGTCACTGGACTTCTTGCCCACCTGGGCACACCCAGTTCATGTTCAGCCACTGCCAACCAGCACCCCCAGGTCCTTTTTTTTTGCTGAGCTTCTTTCCAGCCATATTTTGGCATTCATCTCTTTCCTGTGCTTTTTCTGTTAATTTTCCAATTAATTCCACTGGCTCTACTCCCAGATAGTAGTTGGGTTCTTTTTTGGGGCAGCACCTGTAGTCTGTTGAACAAAATATAGGCATTAACTATGGAATTACTGCCAAAGGACAAGCATGACTTTTGGTAAGTTTTCAGGAAGTCAGGTGATTTGTGTTGTAAGCTCCAATTTTTCTGCAGATCGATTTGTTATCGTCTAGTGCAAAGCTTTAGTTTTACTGGATTTGCAGCTTGACCGCTAAAGAATTGTGGTTTTGGTATTCTGTCTCTCCATTCTAAACTACAGCAGTAGTTTATGATAACTGATGGTTGAGACTAGCAAATTTTTTAGTAGTTATGAAATGTCTGCATTTATTTAAAACTCAGTAGGTTTGAATTATATCACAGATTCAAAGTTGGTATGTGCAGTTTAGTAGAAAGCCTGATTCTGTAATGGTTATTTTAAAAATCCTAACCAGTCATATGGTGTCTCTTAATCTCTGTTGTTTCTGGAACACCACAGATAGCACAACCATTTGTGTAGGTGGCAGTGTTAGGATTGTTTCAAGTAATCATAGATAGCTTAATAATCAAGTTGACTGACCAGGAGGTTTGTGCTGAACTTAAGAATATTAAAACAGCTCTTGAAAAGTAGATACTTCATGTATATAGCAGAATTACCTAAACTAAATTAAAATCATGATAATTATATACCAGGAGAGAATGGGAAGGGGACATCAAATATATTGAATGCTATAAATTTTAAATTAACTTTTGTATCTTGTTCTTCATTCTGTGATACAGGGTATTGAAGCCCCCTGGAGGAGATTCTAGTAATCTCTTTGGGAGTACAGAAGAAGCGTCTTCTTCGAGCAGACCACATCGGATGGCATCCAATATCTTTGGAGCATCAGAACAACCTCAGAATATTCCAAAAAGAACAAACCCTCCAGGTAAAAGCTGTCCCCTCGTTCTGTGTGACTGGGCTCTGAATTGCAGCATAGAATGGTTTTGTGTTCCTAAACTGTAACACTGGGATCTGTCTTTTTATGTCACATTTTTATATACTGAGTAGATTTGAACAAAAGTCTCTTCAGACTTCTGAATATATGAATATTTCAGTGATCTGCATCTTCACATACTTTTTAACACATCATCCAAGTCTTAATTCTTTTCAAATTGAGATTCTAAGAAATGATGAAAGGAAACAGTTTCTATTGTAGATCTGTATCAGCAGTTAGCTCAATTTGAGCTCTGCAGGTGAATTGTAAAAAGGATTTCAATTAGGCAAATAAAACAAAGTCCCTAGGCAGCAGGAACTTTAATTATACATATATATTTTATTTTCTTAATATAGTGTGGTAAAACTAATCTAGAAAAAAGTCTTAACAACTGCCTTGCAGGAGGAAAAGAAAGTGGCATTTTTGGGGACTCCAGTTCTGCTCAGCCTCGTCCACGCATGAATCCCCCTGGTGGGAAGACAAGCGACATCTTTGGGTCTCCTGTCTCTCCTAGCATTGTGCGAGCACACCCGAACAAGCCCAAGGTATTTGTACTTCTGTTACTGTCAGATCAAGAAGCCAGCAGTTCTAGGGTCCTGTTGTGCTCTGTCATGTGCCTCTGCTCTCCCTAAGAACAGAATTGAATGTGTGTGGAATGACTGAGTTAAGACAGTTACTCCCAAAGTCTCTTTGATAGCTTGTTATTTTGGGTTTATCAGATCTCTGCAGTTTGTTGTAAAAGTATTAATTAGACTGTGGATGTGTGTTCAAAAAAAAAAAAATCAAAGGCTTTTTTCTCTTCTTTCTTGTGAGTTACAGCTGGAGTTCTTGACAGAGCCAAGAGGCATTTAAACTGGATAAGGAGGAGATATTACTCCTTATTCTGCAGTTGGGCAGATGTGATCTTGATGCAAACTTGAGAAGTTGGTGAGCTACAGTCATATAAACCTTTGTGAGGCCTGGCTTTGCACTTCACCTCTCTTAAGTACATGTATCTACAGTCACCTTGAAAGCACTTCAGCAGGAGATTAGCCTTAAGTGATCAACAGTGAAAAGGTAAACTTGGGGTCAGTGGTGTCAGGCCCAGGTGATTTGTACAAGATAGACAAAAGTGTCTCTTGGTATAGTGTTATAGTTATTCCACATAGGTTATACAGTTGGGTTTTGATCTTAAAGCTGGAATGTGTAATAGTTGCTTGTAGTTCGATCACATCTGGGTTTGGAAAAAGCAGGATATATTGCCAGTTACTGTATTTAAGTGCAGATTTACAACCTGCTGCCTTACTCTAAGTAAATACTAATAAGTGAGTAGCTATTATGCTGATAATGTTTTTGGCATGTCAGAGAGCATGGAAATTTAACATTCTATGAAACTGATGTGGGGAATGCTATTCCCCAGTTTAGTGTTCCCACTGAAAACACTCCAAACTATGCACCATTCACGTTCCCCTCCCCCTTCTGGCTGGGGAGGGGAATTGGAGGTAGAAGGTAAAAATCATGGGTTGAGATAAGAACAATTTACTGGAAATAGCAATGAGATAAGAAAAGACCAGTAACAAAATTAATAACAGGGTGTACAAGGATGGACAATTCACACGCAAATGCTCACCACATGGAACATAGCACTACACCAACTGCTTAGCTCAGCCACCACGTCCAGCTAGAAGGGACCTCTTCCCCCTACCCCTTGCACATGATAAAGTATAGAATAAGCCCCAGGTCCTGGCCACGCCCTCCCTGGCTACTGCAAAAATTAACCCCGTACTGTTTTGAACCAGGACAGAAATTGTCATTGTGCTGAAAACAGTCTAGTTTTTCCTGGAAGCTTAGAAAGAAAGGATCAGTCCAATTGAACTTTCTTGCCTTTATTTTTTTCCCTTTAAACTTAAGTAGAGTGCTTTCTTGCTATGCATATTCTGAATAGTATCTGGGGCCATATGAAAGGAGGAGGAGGAAAAATAAGATTGTGAGTTAGGTTTTGGCAGGAGTACTGCTGTTGGTGTAGGAGAGGGCTTTGCTTTGTTTCTCTGTACCCCTTAATTGGGATGGTTGCTGTTTCTTTTTAGTTGCTTTTTTAGAAATGTAACTTTAGTTCCCATGAATTCCTGACTAAATGGAGAACAACGTTTTGGAAATTCTTAGGTCATTAATCAGAGTACTGGAATCGTGGGAGATACTGATATGTAAAGAACACGGCATATTTACAAAAACTACTGCAAGTTGAGTTTCATGGGTGAGAAAACACACTTCAGAGAAGTGTGGCTGTGTGTTTCTGACAGTCAATTGAGATTGTTGGGGAAATGGTCTTAAAATGTTTTTATTATTAACTGACTATTGGATTACTTGCTGAAGACAGGAATTACTACATACAAATAGGGTCTTCAAGGGCTGTCTGTATTATAGTTGTGTGTACCAACTTCTGGGTGATAGCAGGTGCTTGACAGGAATGGTAATTCCTGACCTTAAAATCAATGAATCCTTAAGGTTGGAGAAGACCTCTAAAATAGTCTGGCAATTAACCCACCACTGCTGTGCTTACCATTTTGACGATCTAATGTAGCCTCTTCATCCATGTTTGAGTGAATTTTCTGAGATGTGCACCTTGCCATAACATAAAAGATTTGTGCCTTCGCTTTTGGGGTTCTGTAGAAGTGGAGGGGATGAAGGGCTGCACACAGCTTGCTTTTATTTGATCAGTGATCTCTAAACTTAGAAATTAAACAAAACTTCCAGAAGAATTTTGTGACAGATTTGCTGTTTGAGAACAATAATACACTAAGATATTTTTGATTTCTTTGCAGGATCACATTGTCTTGAAAGAAGAGGAAATAGCAAAGAAGCTAGAAGGTCAGCAAGAGAAATTCTTTTCTCTGTTCTCTTTGGGAGGATAAGCTAAGGAAGTTTCTTGTGCTTCTGCTTAAACACTAGCCTTAGTCTCATGTTTTTAGGATAATATGACTGAAAAGTTTAGTCAGAAATCTAATAGCTTGTCTCAGGGAAATGGTTCTCTTCCCCTTACTGAGGAGAACACTGGCATGAGTCGTGATATTCTGTGTCTGTGTGTTTAGATTTTGCTTGGTACCATGTGTGTATATACAGATATGTATGGAATCTGTATATGGCAAAACAGTCTATCAGGTTACCTCTTCCTCTCTTGCTGTCTCCTTCAAAAGGGTAATTTTGGCCTTTTGTAGTTGTAAATAATAAATAGCTGACTGAAAAAATGTATTGCTGCTCAGCTAATTGTTAAAGAATAATGAGAACCCTGCTTTCAAGCTCAGTATGAAAGGATTGATTGGTATGTTGTATCTCTTAATTGCCTGCAACTGCCAAGATAATTCTGAAGGTGTATTGCTCAGTCCTCATATCCTTGTTAGACTGCTTGAAGGAAGAGAGGAATTGTGAAAAGTGAAATTCTTTCCTTAGCCCCTGTTTCCTTCAAGAAAAATGAAAAGATAATGAGAAACCTTGGTGTGCTATGGATGGGAGATGTGGGAAATGCAGCCCACAGAAGATGAGGTACTTTGCACACTACAGAATAGTGACCTAATCTGATGACCTAATCTGTTTTCTTTAATGCAGCTACAGAAAATATCAAACCACACCTGGAAGACGGAGGCGAGAAGAGAGCTCTGGGCAAAGAGGAGCAATGCAAGGAGCCAGAACCCAAGATAGACAATCACGAACCCCGACTAGGGCCGAGGCCACGCTCACACAACAAAGTCCTCAATCCGCCAGGGGGGAAATCCAGCATTGCGTTCTATTAGGGTCATTGTGTCACTGTCACTAATGGAGAAACTCCTGTCTGGTGGTGAGGTCAGTTTCTACGCTATTGCTTGTGAATAGATTCTTAGGCAGATGGATAAAGGGTTATGTTAGAGTGTGTAGGAAGGATAACCTGGTGATTTGGGGAGGAAGGGCTGGGGAGGGAATGTGTGCCTTCTGGAAGATCTGAGTATTGGCCTGCTTGGGTGGGTGGCAGAGCCAAACATTAGTGTAACTTGGTGAAAAATCAGTGTTACTTAGTGGTGAGTTCCTCAAACTGTTAGGTTCTTAGCTAGCTTGTGGCTCAGGACACTTTTGTGGAGTCAGGCTTATCCATACAGTCAACAAGTCAAACATTGTGAATGGGAAGGGGCCTGGAGGTCACACCTGAAGATTCTAAATTACAGCAGGTAGGCTGGACTTTCCCCTAGACAATGGGATGTCGCTTCACAGCATGAGCTGACTTGCAGTCATGTGAAAATAAAAAACTCGTTCCACTGGAACAAGTAGTGCTGCCATGGTTGAGCGTCTTCGGTCACTGCTTCTTTTTCTTTTTCCTTGCTTTGCAGCACATGATTGCTGATACAAGGACAAAATATGCTGAAGGTTTCTTTTATACTCATAAACCATCATATGTTTGTAAAGATTGTGGTCTTCCCCTCCTTAGGTAGTCAGCTCTTTTGGATGCCTTTAGTAATTTGTTGATTGCTGTGACTCACTCTTCACATGTGGCAGTCCAGTGTGCTGTTTAATGTAGGTGCTTCTAATTGGGTGCTTGTCTGTTTTCTGGTAAAGATGTGGGTGCAAACAATAACTTTATGGTACTCTTTGAACAGAGGCAACTTGGAAGTTTACAGTTACCATGGAGAATATGCTGAGGTGTCAGCCAGGTCACTCTGACCCAGCTTGTGTAGAAAGGACCTAGCTTCAGCACAGGTTTTCACTTGGCTTCCCATGGAAACCAGGACTGTTATCCTGTTTCCACCACAGTGAATTTCCTGTTAGTTTTGCTTGTGCTGAGTCTGTTAGTGAATTCTTTGTCTTTCATCAGCCTTACCTTTGCCTTTGACTGTCTTGGATTTTTATTGGTAAGGTTGGGAGAACTATGTGAGTTCTCCCTGACCTAGAGCTGTAGTTGATTTTGCTGTAGATTACCCTAGTTGGAAAAATAAAGCCAGCACAAACAGAAGGTTTGTATTGCTAAAGTCTATCATAAATCATGTTTGGAAGATGTGCATGTTTTACACAGATGTTTTTGGGGGAAGGTTTGTTCTCTGAATGGATTTTTATGATTATATCCAGAGCTTTGATACATGAATGTTAACTTCAGGTGCTTACTCTTAAATATGTTGAATACTGACCTTTTAAATGTAACATATCAAAACAGGAGTTGTTCAGGTACACCAAGGAACAAGTGGCCTTATTCTGTATATCCACTGCTGTTCTAGCCCATGTTCCCTGGGAACTGCTGCTATTGAGATGGGATCCTGGGCCAGGTGCTAAACCCTTCTGTGATTGTAATGCTTCCTAGGCAGTGCAGTTCCCTTGTGTCAGCAGCAGTGGGTGACTGCTTTAAGACTTAGTTGCTTTTTCAAATAGTGAAACATAATGGGCAGCGCTAGGATAGAAACAGCCATAGAAAGTAGGGATTTAAATGCGTTTGTACCTTTTGGATTGGTTTGGAGATGCCTGTTATTTTTCCCCCCAGAAAAACAAGGCAGTAGTTCAAACTGCAACCCTGGAATGAACTTATGTTACTTCCAAACATGTATTTCCTAGAAGCTCTTCCTGAGTCTGCGCTCTCTAGCCTATGCCTGAGTCTCAGACACATTAGCCATTTCAGTTCCTTGTTCCAGTACTTGACAAAAAGCTGTCATGTGGAAAAGTCAACCAGAGGCTGCTTTCTGCATTGCAGGCTCTGGTGTAGTTGATGCTATCTGCAATACCAAGCATTTGGCATCTTTTAGTACCTGATGTGCATTGGCTTCAGTGCCTGTCTTTTAAACAGCAACTTCTAACTAGGCCTTAAATTAGCTAAACTATGTTAATTTTCTTGCATTTCTTTTTTTGGAATCTAAGCAATGTTTTCAATTCTTTAAGTAAGATTGATCTGAGCATTTCTCTGGGACAGAAGGGGAATGGAAATCAAATGACAGAACATGCATTTATCAATAAACTTGTATTTTGTTACTGCATTGTGTGCTGTAGATGCCTGCTTTTATAAATTGGTCAGTACTCTCTTTCACCATTGATACACTGATGAATTTTATTGTCTGAAATGGGAAAAATTGCACATATATTTTCAAGCCTTCTGTACAGGGGACTGTGCTCAGGAGCTATGACATCCTGCCCAAGACTACCCCTGACAGACACTTCTTATCCCTGGGGAAGGGTAGGATGGTTGCAAGAGCTCAGCTTAATGCCTTTTTGTGGGCAACATTCCATGATATTCTCTACCACACTGCGATTCTGTTTTGTTTTTCAGCCATATTCTAAATAGAATTAAATACTCAAATATTTTAAATATTTAGGGCTATTTGTATAAAAATGTAGTCATTCCCCTTGAGCAGGGGATATTCTTTATGTGGAGAAGTCATACCTTCATGTGTGTGTTTCTAGTGAGTGCATAAAACACCCTTCATGTGCAAGACTGCCTTGGCCGACAGAGGAGGGAACTGCAGCTACTGATACTGCAGTTCTGGGTGAGCTGGACAGAGTGGCCTCTCAGCCAGAATGTTGTGTGTCTGTGGCATTCATCCCTGAACTTCAAGGCTATGATGCTCAGAGCTTCTCGCCCAGCCCTCACAATGACTTTTGTGTTTGGCCATTTACAGTTCAGAACTCTCCTCTGAAGCATGTACAGTACTTTGGGTGGGATCTGCATAGTGTGGGAATGTGGCAGTGTCCTTGATAGCACATAAAGAGTGAAGGACTGTTTATCCTTTGAGCTGCAGCCAACAGTAGACTACATTATAGCTCGACTTTGCAACTGTGTTACCTCATTGCTTTCCCCAAAACAGCCGGCTTGTAGCTACATACTTGTTATCTGGGCTGCTGTTTCAGTCTGGGAAGGAAAACGATGGATACATCGATGGTATCCATAGTCCATAGTGATCTTACCTTAGGAAGTGATTGAAGGAGGACTTGCATGCTTTCATGCTTTCTAGGCATATCTGCTGCTTAGTCCCTAAGCATGTAACTCTGTCTGTCCTATACAAGACCTCATGGCTCTAGTGAACAGCCTAACTGCAGTGTGTCTTCCTTCCTGATCCCATGTGTGCCAGTTAACCCAGATCACAAATGTTTTCCCCTGTGAAAACTGCTGGCTGCTGTGCAAAACCTTTTAAGCAAAGCACTGTCTGATACTGTCCATCTGTTGAATCACACCCTGCATTGCACTCTCAATGAGGAAGATTAATGTCCTCTCTGTTGGTGTTTTAAGCAGCATTACTGTGAGTTTTTTGAATGATTTATACAGGCTAATCAGACTTGGAATATCCAAACTACATTCTTGGGGTTTGTGTAGCAAGAGAATATATGTAAAGTAGTGATGTGTGGAGACAATTATTTAAGCACTAAATGAGTAACTGCTATATATGTTCCCTGGAAGGTTGCAGAGTTGCTTATGTGCAATGTGATCACACTGGTCTGGATATCCAAATGTCTTGGCTACCTGGGTGATTGTGTGGTGGAGCTGGCCACCCAGCAATTTGTCCAGGCCCTCTGGTGTGTCACTTGTTGAATTTCAGCTTGAAGCTCTGCTGAAACCATGTATCGCTTCCCTTTGGAAAAGGTGATGGACTAAATGCCATTGAGGCTGGAATTTTCCATTGTTTCTTAAGGAACAAAGATGGGTCACAGCATCTTGGCTGTGGGGAGACTTGGTCACATGTAGGCTGTTTGTCATTACTGGTTATCAGCAGTTCAAGAAGTGGATTTGGTAACAATTCATTGCTAGCCAAGAACTGATACTCAGAAGTCTCCCAGCAGGTTAAGCTGACTGCCTAGGCTGTGCTCAGGTGCCACTCCTTGCTTTGAACATAGTTGGTGAGCAGGAAGAGGTAGATTTAAATTACTGGCTAAATTACCAGCCGTGATTATTTTTATAATTTTATTGTGCTTCTGGGAATGAAGACAGTCTCATCTTGAATTGGCTTTCCCTTTCTTTAAAGTTCCTTATATTGCTAACAGGATAGCCTCTTCTTCCTCAAGCAGGTCAAAATACTGGCATAGCCAGCAAGAACGCAGGAGTTTGCTTTACTCATCAACCTCTCTAAGTCCAGCTGCCTTTTAATAGTGGTGTCTCACACACTGCTTTCCTCCTTCCTCCTATAAATATAGATATTTTAAATAGTAGCTGTGCTGCCTTTGGCTTCTCCATGAGCCCTCCTCTGCTGCTGCTTGGGTGTGTGCTATGTGCCCCTTAAGCCAAAACCACAGTCCAGGTGTATCAGAAGCACAGGGAAGTAACGGGAACTTAACATTATGCCAGGTTCTTCATTAAGATCATAAAGATGATGGCTTTTTCACCACTGTCTTCTCCCACAGACTTAGATAAATGTATGCTCTACTGTGTCAGTGTTTAATGTTCTGGCTGCTGGGAGCATGCACTGGGGCAGGAAGGGCAACACAAGCCCACCTCATTGTGAACTGCCTGAGCTAATGTCCACTTTCAAGGCTTCAGTCTATATTTTACAAGTCTTAATCCACTGTGTCTTTGGCAAGAGGAATGTTCTGCCAGAGAATATTGTGCAGCTTAAATGTTGAGGCTCAGGTTGTCTAAGGCTGGGGACAGTGTGATGAGTGGGGGCTTCAGTTACTCATAATCACGATCAGTATGACACTACAAAAGTTAAACAAAAAAGACCCTGATTGTTTCCTTCCATTTCTTGTAGCATGTTGACCTCTCTGAATGACACCCTTTCATTTTCATGACAAGCTCAACCAAAGTATGAGAGCCATGCAATTGCCTTTTTGAAAGCTCAGAGTTGAGCTCTGATATCCCAGCTGCAGATGTCCAGCAAGAATGGGGAAGACAGGCAAAGTGAAGATGGCTTTTCGGTCATCAGGGAGTTATTACTGAAAAAAGCTGAGTTAAGAGTAAGCTATCCATGTGTCCAGTGGAGGTGAGCAGGTAATGTTCCAGGAAGAGTCATCATCTTCCTCCTTACTGTTAATGTTAGCTTTGAGCTTTATCCATCTGAGCTGAAAGGCAGGAGCAGCCTGTCCAGAAGAGCTCTGCCTTGTTAGAGGCTCCAGTAGAGTCCTCCCACCCTGAAGATGGTCTTTGTGCAAGAGACCAAAGGTCATCAGAACGTCCCCACATCTTCAGATTCTGTGACAGGGATTTTATAAACAAGTGCAAGGATCTTCGATGGTTTCTATAAAACATTCTCTAGTCAACAGAAGTTCTCCATACAGGCAGTGAACACAGGAAAGGGGCAGGAATGCTTCCCAGTGACACCCAGCAGACCAGGCAGTGAGGCTTTGGCGCTACACCAATAAGAACCTTGTTAACTGTTGGCAGACTTTTAAGAAAAGTATGTTGCAACTCTTCTTCAAAACAGAAGAATAAAGCTTCTTTTCTAGTAATTTGGAGGTAGATTGTGGGATATCAAACAGGAATGACTGGCTTTTGAGCAAGCTGCTTCTATGAAGGAGAAAGTATAGGACTTTGAGTGGTTATCCCAGCACTTTTTATTGTACCAGCCCCCTTTGAGTTTAGCTGCTGCATCACATGGTGTAAACTAAGAAAGCTGATGGCTTCAGCAAACCAGGCTGAAGTCACTGCTTTTAAGCCAGGGTATTAACACACAAATTAGCTCTGAACACATATTTCCTTCTGTACACAAGTTTCCAACATTAGTTTATAGCCCTGCTGCATGTGGTTTTTCATAATTACAGCTGGAAATTCATAATGGGATTTCTCTGCTGAAAAAATGGAAGTGCAGGATTTCAGCACTGAAGAGTAGTGCAGCAAGTGGAGGCTGAAGGATATTTTGAGCTGGGTTAAAATACTGATGTGGCCCCACATGTAGCACTGTGTGCAGTTTTGGACTCCCTAGTACAAGAGGGATGTGATTTAGGGAATGCAGTGATGGGCCGCAAAGGTGATAAAGGGACTGGAGCATCTTGCACAGGAGGAGGGGCTGAGAGAGCTGGGGGTCCTCAAGAAGGCTCTGGGAGAATCTGACCAGTGTGCTCAAGTAACTGCTGGGAGGGAGTAAGGATGAAGGGCCAGACTCTGCTCTGGACAAGAGGTAATAGGCACAAGGGAAATCACATGGAATTCCATCTGAACACAAGGATGCACATTTTTCTTGCAAGGAGTCAGACACTGGGACAGGTGACAAAGGAGTAAGTGATCCCCAGCCAGATGGTAGAGACCAGTGGAGGCACAGACAGGAATGCCAGGAGAGCAAAGACTGGTAGAGTCAGCATGGCACAGCCAACAGCAAGGACACCTCTCAGTCCAATGTAGTCCTGGTGAAGGGAACAAGCAGAAAGCCTCTTCCAGGAGACTCTGCTTCCCCGTGGGTCCTAGTGGCAAATGGGGCTGTGCAAAGGAGGCTGGCAAGAGTGGCAGTGACATGGCATTTCTTGGCTGTTGGCAGTGTAGCAGACCAGCTGTTCTACCTCTTGCATACCTCTGAACTGAGACTAAAATGTTACTGGGTGTCTGGTATTCAAGCAAACCCCTAGGCTTTAACAAAGAGGGAGGGAAAACATCATTATACCATGACAATTATGGAAATAAGGAATGGAAGCTTTTCAACAAAACAGGACGTGATTGCATGCAGATTGTCCTTTCCCATCTACTTGCAAAGCTTATCCTAGTCCTTTCTGTTCCAGTCTCAGACTTCCCAAAACACATAGCCATGTACCATGGGTTGATGCCACCATAGCACAATTACAGGACAGAGGTAAAAACAGGGGAATTTAAGTCAGGTTAAGGTGCATCTTGCAGTTTGCAAGGATATAAAGGACTCCTCATTCAGCCACAACAGGTGAAATTCTGTAGCAGACATTTCAAAAAATCAGGAACAAGTTTGTCAGTGAGTGCTTTGTGTTTTGGGTACTCACAATTAATATGCCAACTGCTGCAGAGAGAATGAGAACTGTTGTACACTGCCCCAGAAATTTAAATGGCTGCCTGCTGATTGTAGCCAGAATATTTATCCTGGATAAACTTGCTAAAAATAAAATGAATCCAAGAAAATAACATAATTAGTATTCTTGATCGGGTTATTTTGATAGAAAGTATGTTTGAGCACAAGCATATAGGCAGGAAGGGTTTTGAAGGAGAGGACTTGTAAACAAGCTTGGTTCTGTCTGGTTTGTAGTGCCAAGCCTTTGGTGGTTTCCTTTCTTTTTAATTAGTGCACACCACAGAAGAACTGGTATTTTCAGACACTTTTGAGACACTTCTGCAAGTGCAAAGTGAAACTGCAAATTAAAGTGGAGCGTGTGTTTCCTTCCATTAGCACAGCTCACAGCAGCAATGTGCCATTGCCTGTCCAAACCAAATGGGTGAAGTTTTGACATCTTCTTTTAAGCTAAAAGACTTATCAGTTCAAGGGGATGAATGCTGAAGGACGAGACCATGGTTTAAAAATAATCCAGCCACAAAGATCAGCATTTATATTGAACATCTGAACACATATTTGAGAAATACTAGGAATTGCCTGGGGAAATTCCTTTAAGGAGACCTGGTCGCTGCAAAAAACACCCATTGGCAAAACCAGCCTTTCAGCTTTGTTTGGGATATGCAGAAATTTCATTAAACTTCCTCAAATTCTTTACAGAATTTACAGTCATTCAGTTTAACAGCTTTCACAGAGGTTTATTTAAAGATCTTGTAGCTCCTTAAACTTGATTTGGCTAACTGTATGGCTGCTCCCAGTCAGTTGTCATGCTGATGAGATTTCTTCCCTCCTGATTTCACAGTGGCTTCCTACAAATCTAATGAAATACTACTAAAATAATTTTATTTCTTTTTACTGTAGGCCTTACCTAATATAAGACTTACCTAATATAAGACCTAATATAAGCCTTCATCCTCATGTGACAGAAACTGCATCATCCATAAATGGGAATGAAGCAGCAAAACAAGTGTATGGCAGAGCCCCAGAACAGATGCAGGAGTCTCAGTTTAGATGGCCAGGTTGCTGCTTTCTTTTAAGCAAAGGCAGGCATTAAAAAAGAAGTCTGAAGTTTTCACCAGATACAAAGGCTTCCTCTTGTACAGACCCAGGCTGAGCAAGCTCAATTATATTCCAGACACAGCAGAGCGCAGCAGCTGCAGGGCAGAGCTGCCCCAGGCCTGTGAAGCTGACACCCCACCCAGCTCAGGAGACACCCACTTTGCTGTTTCCATCATGAAAGTGAAATGTCTGTGGGCTGTTTTTTAAATGTAGTATTTCTTCCGCTTCTCCCAAATGTTTCTGATCCTCCTTTGGCAGTGTTTGAAGCTTTAAATATTAGATGAATCATTTTCCTTTAAGGTGTTTTTGCATTCTTTCAGAAGCTTTTCTCATCTTTGAAGGGAAAGAAAGGTCAAACCCTCAAGCCTTTAGGTGTTAAAGGCATGTTTCTCCACATTTCATGAGTGGAAGGAACAAGCCTATTACCCCTGTATTTCGCAGTCCACCCAAAACTGAGGCTAAGTGACCTGGAATATAGACTAGGAGTCAATTTGATTTCTAAGCCCTTAGTGAGAATGAGGATATAGGACTAGTGATGAGGAGGTTAGATACTCATGATGGATTTGTAATGGTGGCATGAATGTTTGTACAGATTCAGGCTACTCTGTGTCTAGAAGAATCTCTAGCCTATCTTTAGTGAGGAGAAGGACAGGCATAAAAATATTTCAGGTGCTTCATTCATTAATTTTCTAAACATGGCCAGGTTTAATACTTCCTCCTGAATCCACACGTCAGCAGCTCTGGTGTCTGTGCTATTGTTAGAATCAGATCTAATAGACTGATTAAAAACCTATGATCCAGAAATCATTTGGGACCAATCAACCTGAAGAGTGTTGCTATGTCCACCCTGTATCTAGTAACAAGCCCTTATGGAGAAGGTGAGGTGTGGGCTTTAACACTGGAAACAGAAGAGGGGGA
>VZRX01000097.1:238-14295 GCA_013398075.1 Notiomystis cincta
TTATCTTTAGCTTCCCTGAAAGCTAAAGTGAAAATCCACAGCATTCTGTAGGATTAAAACTAATCTTTCTTTCATCAGAGTTAAAAACTAATTTTCCAGGACACAAAGAGCAAAGAGAGATAAAATCTGTTTCCTAATGCATCTGTTGGTTATGAACAGAACTTCAGCTAAGTTTTTGTTCTTTTCAACTGATGGAGAAGATTAAAATGTCAAAAATACAGCAAAAGCAGAAAATAAAATTTAAGCATTTCTACATTTCATCTAAAAATAAATGTTCTCAATTTAGATACTAATTTCTTCAATCTTAAGTAACTGGAGCATATTTTCTTTGTTTAAATATTCATTTTTTGGGGGTAAGGCTATTGTACAGAGTCATGAATTTCTAGTCCAGAAGACAGTGAATGTCACACTCAAAGTGTGTTCCTCCTTATAGTGTTGACTTGACTCCACTTTTGGAGGCTTTTCCAAAGTTCCTTTTAACCACAAGTTATTAGATGCAGAAATTATATGGAAGATACATACAGGAAGGAGGAACTTCCCACTGCATATGTTAAAACACAAGACTGATCTGGTAGTCATGATAGTTACTCTTGGCTCTGGTATTTATGAAAAAAAAAAGGAAGTTTTATCAATAACGGATGTAAATTTATTACCATGTTTTAATTAAAGCCTATCATGTACAAAGCTACAGAGCTACAAGCCTGGTAGTAATTTAAAAAGAAAGACATAGTTGAGAAATAGAGAAGTAAATTCCATGGTTTATTTCTTAAAACTTGAAACTACATCAGTTAAGCAAAAGAGCAAATGAATAAATACACAGATAAGCAAGATTTTATTTTGTCAGATATTTTACAATCCCAAGTAAGTGGACACTATATGCAAAGAAAGAATGTGCTGCACAGATGAAGTAGCAGACTGGGCTCCTGGAGATTCTGCTCTTGCTTCTGTTAGTGGCCTTCTAAGTTGCCTCAGCAAGCACAGCTTGTAACTCAGTTTCATAGCACGTAGCTTAGATTTCCTCTGAGAAGCACTTAGTGATGTCTTGGTAATCTATCATAAATTGCATTTGTTATATCTTTTGCTGTGATCTTACCCTTTGTAAAGACAAAATATAGTTTGGGCGAGTGGGAGACAATTTATCCCCATCATGCTATCCATGCAAATAATGTTAAGCCAGGGTTATTTGCAGAATCCAAAATGGGATTTAAGGCAGATGTAGGCATCTAATCAATTGAAATTTTGAAAGCCTTTGCTCAAAAATTGTTTAATGCTCCTAGGAGCCTCAGGCTTCAATGAAGGTGCATTGGCACCTACAGATCAACTTCTACTGTGTTAAATGCATCTGAGCACCTAAAACTGGACAGGATCAAGGAACTCTGCACACTAGTACATACATATCGTACATACTTACATATCATGGTGTCAGCACATGTCCTGCTGGTTCTGAAACTAAATCTCCTTATTTCCATGAGGGCTTCAATCCATTGAGTGTTAACAATCAAAGAAATTGATTGAAAATTAAGACAGACTTGAATATCAATGCCTGCTTGAACTGTTGCTGATTCATTTTTCATTAGGAAGTCATAAAGTGCCTAAGCATACCATGGAGCAATAACTGGACCCCTGATCTAGAAAGAAAGGTTTAGCCTTAGGCCACAGCTGGTATTTTTCTGGACACAAGCACACAAAGTAGAAAAATTACATTAGAATTGATTAAGAAGAGGAAGAGCAATTTCACCTAACATGGCTTAGGCCCTTTTCTGGATTGTAGATAACAAGAAGTCCTATCACATTGGGAAGAACTGGGGGTGAAAAGTGATCACCACTTCTGCTTTCAGATCTGTTTCAAATTATTGGTTCCTACTTCATTTGAACAAAGATTTACCTGAAGGGTCTATGAATTCAAATGAGAAGAAGGGGTCTTCCCCGGTACAGAAAGAGCACCTTGGCCTCCTGCAGAGTGGCAGCTAGGACAGAATGCTTTCTCTTAGCTGTACAGGCAACAAATTAGATGCATCAAGCTCTAGCTCCTTCTAGGGGAACCTAGCATCATACTTAGGGACTGTGGTGATTAACATCACAAGTGCTGAAGCCCTTTACTGTGAACAGATCCTCATAGCAGCTGCATTGTACACAAATAGAGCTCACTCTTGATGTGAAGATGCCTTCTGATACCCAGTAGTTTTTGGCAGTTCTTGCAGTGTATCTGGCACTTACCAGTAAGAAATTACTGCCAAGTTATAATCCCCAACAAATCTGAGTCAAACACTGTATGTGTCTGGTTCAGGCCCTTATTGCCACATTTATTACAGCTAATTCCTATAAAGTTGCAAAAACCTACCAGTAGGAGGGGTAAGGAGTGAGGGTGTGTGTATGCACAAACACTTCTGAAGAGTTTGCTTCGGTATAAATTACAGCTTCCTGAGTTTACATGATTGCATTATTTGTTTAAATGCTGGATATGATGGGCTTCTTGGTGTAGTTCTGTTTCTCATATCTTTATAGAAAATAGCACAAAATCTGGCTCAATACAATCAGCACAGTTGGATTTTTGATGCAATTCAAACCAGCAGAGGTTCTATGAGTAAACATTCGTCAGAACTGGTCTTGGATGACTTACAGGACCTGGATTGGTAATGTAGCCTTGAGAAAGAGTGGCAAATAAACAGTGTCATGACAGAAGAAGCCGCTCTGAGTGCGATAGCATCTCATGACTAACTATCCTCTTTCTGTGAAGGCTGATAAAATCACCAGCAAAAGATTTCTCCTCTAGCTCAGTACTAGAGAAGGAAAAGGAACTTAGATTACCTGTTATTATCTGCTACCACCATCCCCAGCTAAATACCTTGGTGCATCACACAGAGCTCCTACTTATGCTGTCACAGCAGACCCATGCCCGAGACAGAGGAACAAGGGTCTGATGAGGTCCTCTTTTTCTCAGCTCTAAGGATGCATTCTTCAGACTAATTGGTTACAAATGTTCCCTTAACAAGCAAAGTTATTCATATGATACAGTAATGCAATAGTGAGTCTTGAAGACTTTAAATGTTGTTCACTTGTCTTTCTAAATCAAAATCAGACAGAAATTATTATGGAAAAAAAATCAGTACTTAAAGAAAATGTCATTTTTAATCTAGGGGAAATTCATATCCCAGAATTTAATGGATTGTTAGCATTCTTTTCCTTTTTTTTATTTTTTTTTTTACCAGAGAACAAATGCTTATTTAACTAGAAAAAAACCTCCAAGGATTAGAAATAAAAGTAGAAGCCTTTTCTTGTTACAGTATTGATCTTTTTCACTAAGATGTAATCAAACACTCATACTGTCTTACAGATATTCAGTGCACTGTGTAAAATGAAATGCTAAATCAAATTCTTGTGGATGTACACACATGACACAATTATACAACACTGGCAAAACTATAAATCCAATGGAAAAAAAATCAGCTTCCACTGCATGAGGAATAATTACTGTCTTCCTTAGTCAACACTGGGAATTTCCAGGGAATTTCTAGAATTGCCACACACTGATGTATCTTCTGCAGTTTGGTCAGTGCAGGAAAACCACACAGAATCTGTTGAAGTCATTTGCCCATAATCAACTGAAATTTGACTCCTGTTTATTCTCCAAGTTTAGCAGAATTAGAGTTTTAGAGAGAGGATCCTTATAAGAAGAAATGGAAAATAAATTATTGTGAAAGGATGAGACAGCTTGTTCTGTTCTTGCTTGGGCTGTAGTTTTGCAGAAGCTGTGGCTTAGTAATGCAAGCATTTTGTTAATCTTTTAATTGAAATCTATTTGTTTTCTTCAAAATCAGAAAAACTATAGATAAAGAATCAATCAATCATTTAAACAGGCCCTTGCACCAGATCAGGTCAACCTAGAACAACCCAACAAATTCCTTTTTAACTTCCTTCTGAAACTTCCTATGAAAGTGATCAAACAACCTACTGGTTCACCAAAAGAACTGAGCACTCAGTCCATAATCATGAATTTCTCCTGAGAGGATACATAATGGCTACTTTTTGGTACCATTCTTTCCAGTTATGAAAATGTTAGTATCTTTCAGACTTGAAAAAGTGCCTTTTAAAAAATATTTTCTGAGTCTTACATTTTGGATAATTTTTACTGCCTTAAAAGTCTTAATTATCTCACTCATGATACCCAAACTTCTACAAAAAGTATTCAACATCTGAGAAACTTTTTACAGGCTAGTTGAAAGTATGAGTAGGAAATGATGAATAAATCTGCCCTAAGAGTACTTAACTGCACCTGTAACTTTGAACATAGTTGCTTTCATGTTGAAATTTATTGAAATATGCAGCTGCTTAAGCACAAGCATAAGAACCACAAAGAATCACAGAATGAGTGAGGTTGGAAGGGACCACAGTGGTCCAACCTCCCTCCTATACCTAGAACACATAGCTCAGGATTTTGTCAGAGGGTTCTTGAAAATCTCCAGTGAGGGAGACTCCAGAACCTCTGCTGGGAACCTGTTCCAGTGTGTGGTCACCTGCACAGTACAGAAGTTCTTCCCCATGTTCAGGTAGAACTCCCTGTGCATCAGTTCCTGCCCGTTGTCTCCTGTGCCCTCGGACACTGCCAAGCAGAGCCCGGTCCCTCCTCTGAGCCCTCCCTGCAGACACTGACAGACACTGGTGAGGGCCCCNGATGTCCTTCTGAAGGGCTGCACAGCTCTCCAGGGTTCTAGCCACTCCTCCCAGTTTTGTATTGTCTAAGAAATTTGTCTAAGGGGCTGGCAAAGGGTTCAAAGTTCTGCAAGGCCAAGCCCAGTTTTGCCTGAAGATTTCTAACAGATAAGAGGATCTTATTTATGGATAGTGTTTTCCATTTCATGATTTCATGAGCTGACTTGTATTTGCTTCTCTGACATCAGGTCTCAGTACTGACCTCTTCATAGATGCAACTTTTGTATTTGCTTCTGTTGTAGAGGATAACACATTTCACACATCAGCTGATGTTGATTGATCTGCTTTTGTCAGAAGTCCAGTCTGGATGTAGTCATTCTTGGTGGCCACTCCCTACTCCCAGTTCTATTCAGTGTTCAGAAATGACATCTCCATGTGTCACTCATCAATCAAAATACTGGGAGACAACATCCTAGCCTCCATCTCTCTGCTGACATTTCACATTGGGAATAAGATAGGCTGTTTTCAGGGTCCACACTACTGTGAGTTTCTGAACAGATTTTCAAGGACAAGTTTATATTTTGGAGGATGTATGGCTACTCCCTAGCTCCCATCTGATGACACTAAATAATAGCAAGACATTTCTTCTGAAGGCCACCAGGGGACAACTCGTCCAGTGCAGCTGTGCACAAGCTACCTGTCTTAGACTTCTGAAGGAGCACAATGTACTGCAAACCACAGAGAAACAAAGAGCTTTAGTTCCCTCTTCTCCCTCTCCTCAAAATCCTGACTTCTGGTGGTTTATCATGGTTGATATATATAACTTTGTGACAAAGTTATATGCATGTGCATAGGAAACCATGACTAGAAAGATTGTTTGGTAATCAAATTACATGGTTTGAATCAATACATTATTTGTATATGCTCTTAAAAATTTTTTTAATGCCATTCAGTAACCATGAATCTAGCTAGCTCTCTCTCATGCCTAGTTTTTTGTAGGAAACATTAACCTGCCACTTTACTAGCTAACTAACTAAATAAATAAATACATAAATAAATAAATAATAAAATTGTTAATTACTTGAAGTGTTTTCTGCCTTGAAGTGTTTTCTGCCTTTTGATGTATATCTGACAAAAACCCCAAGAGCAAAGCTGACCTGGGCCAGTCTGAAGCAAGGGTCACCACTGGTTTTTTAAACTGTACAACAGACTTACAGAAGTTCAGAAGGCATTAAAAGCACTGGTCTTAGATGCCTCAGAAGCTAAGCAAATCATTTTACCCATATGTAATCTGTGGATGTTTTAGGTTAGCCTACCTATTCAGCCCTTCCATACGCTCTCCTCTGCTTAGACAGCATTTTGAATGTAAGTAGTGCTTTCTGCAGTCAACAGACAGCATTTGCCACAATTAAATAATTTGCCCTTTTCTGTTTATATCATTTAGAGAGACATAAATGGCTCTGAGATGACATTCTCTTCACAGTGATCACACAAACAGAAGAACTTGATGATTCAGAGATGGAAGGAGTATCAGAGGCAAGGCAGCATCATGAGCAGGGTCTAAGAGAAAGAATGGATATAAACCCTCCTTCTTTGACCTCCTCCATTCTCTGGGTGCATGAAGTTCTTGTACACCTTTAAAAGCTACTCAGAATACCATATATAAAGGCTCCTATTTCTTCTATTGTTATGATCATTAATGTCTCTTCATAGCAGAAATCCCAGTCTGCTTTAGGGGTACATATCTCTGAGCTGCACCAAAACCAGAAAAATCAACCACCCAAAAACCAAAAACTAAACCAATCCAAACTAAACCACCAAAACAAAACAAAAATAACCCCAAACAAACAAAAAGGCAAAAAAACAACCAAGCAAACAAAAAACAAGACCTGCAGCAGTATTGTTCATATTTAGAAATATCCAGGGAAGGTATTTTACCAATTATTGGCATGCAAAAAAAAAGTGTGTCATTTTCAAAGTTCCTTGCTTTGAACTACATGTAGGATACATGAAATGTGATGTCAATTTTACCAAATCTGGCATTTAGGAGCTAATCATTATCATCAGCAACTGGCAACATGGTAAGGTCTGCAATGATTTGAATCTGTGTGGCCAGTTGTTACCCATATGCCTTAAAGAAAAATAATCTCCTTAAGCCTTGCAGAATGGATGACTGCTCTTCAGAGAGTTACTTAAATCTTTAACATGCTGCAAACATTTTAAATAATGCTAGAAAGAAGATATTGTTATCCTTTGTCTCTGTCTTTGATCTTAATAAAAAGTTAAACAATCTGCTAATAAATATAGAACTAATTAAGCTGCATTTTCAAGACCATAATCCGCAGCTGGAGAGTACTCTATAACAGACAAAAATCATCTTTTAGAAGATCACAACTCAGCAATAAGCTGACTTTTGGGGGACTCATTCTTTGATACAAAGACTAGAAAGCAGCAGAGTTTGGCCATTGTTTTTGAAATCCAGGACTAAATAATAAGAGTGTATCTAGCTGGGCAATTATATCTGAGTCATCATGTCCCTACCTATATTAAGTATTAGGGTACTATCATGCCCTAAGCTGCAAAGCATTTTGGAAAAAATCCTCTATGTTCGAGCTGACTCCACTTTTGGCTCTTGTCTTCATGGTATCTTTGGTGAGACACATTTGTCATATATTTGTGCAAAGTCCTCAGAAAGGTGGTGTCCAACCCTGCCCAGCTTTGTGTGGAAACGGAGGTGGGGTGTACCCCGTGAGAGACGCTGTGCTGCACATCTCCTGGGCGCTGCCACGCTCGGGGAGGCTGACACCTGCCCTGCCTGGCTTAGCAGCAGCTCCAGCCCTGCCTGCACAGCAGGACACATGGGGAGCTGTCCCTTCCTCCTGGCCATGCCCCAGGCTTCTCTGCCAGCCAAGGGCTCGCTTCCATCTCCCTTCCTCACGCTGAGAGGTGCTTACTCACAGAAGTCATCCCAGTGACTGCTACAAATTAACTGACAAAGAAGAGGCAATGTGTGAGCTCCCCCTGCAATGTGTGAGCTATTAACCAGCTCAGAGGGAGCCCAGCTGGCTACCCTGGTCGCCTGTGGTGAGGCAAGCGTGTTCAGCTGTTGGGCTGATGTTCCTAGCTGTCAGCTCTGTTTCAAATAGTTCCACGAGCAAAGCCTGCAAGTGACTTATTCACTCCCTTTCAGTAGCACTCAAGAAGGATGGAGCTATGGAGTTTTAGTATGGCTTTGTTGCCTTCCTGGAAGGGATTGGGGTTGGAGCCACGTAGAGTTAGCACCTTTCAGGGTACATACCCCTGTGTGCAAAAAAGTATGCATAACTTTTTTTATTTGTTACATCCCGCACAAAAAACCTCTTTTTCCAGTAAACCAGTGCCATTCAAAGACCCAAAGATGACATCTGAGTACCAAGTTATCTCTGTTTCTGGAAAGCTTCTTCCAGGGAATGGAAGCTTCAGTGTCACCAACGAGCTGACACCTTGTTCCAGCTGAAAGTTTGAGTCCTGAAGGAGTGAAAATATTTACAGTGTATCTTGAGAAAAAGTTGCATAAATAGTTAGATTAAACAGCAGCTGGGAAGGAGAGGGGAGGAATCATTACTGTTTGTCATTACACACTACATGGAATGCTCTCACAGGTGTACAGGTTTATGTGGAATGCATGTCAGAATGCACAAAGTATTTCCTCAAAGCTTTGGTAGGACTCTCCATGGAAAATGTAGGCTTGGATGACACTGACTGGGAGGAGAAAATAATTTGCAAAGGCCTAAAGGACATTTGCCTCTTCTTGGCTGTTTCTGGCTGGTTTGTTCTCAATTGCTCATATTTATAGGAGAATCTAAGTGGTCCTCATTCAAAGTAGTATGAAAAAAGAAAAACAAATCCTCTAAGATTAAAGTACCTCCTTGAAAATACTGCCTTTTTGATTATATTTATGCCACAGAGAAGGCAAAACTGGCTGCCAGCAGACCATTACTAAACATGGGCATTGTCCAACCCACACATAGAGCTATTTATGGCACTGCAGCTCACTGTTTGGGGGTCTGTAATCTTCTCTTGATGACCTTCACAGAATGCATTTTTTACTTATTTCTTCTGCTTCTCTTCATGGATGTATTTACCAAACAAAAAATTATACAGATATTTTCAAACATCATACACCTCTTTGTATTTCTTTTTTGTTAGACACAACGTAACTATAAATGTATTTTGAGGGAATAACTATAATTAGCATTTTAGAGAGAATAAACCACTTTCTTAATTGTTTGCTTGAAGCACAGCATTTTTGGATAGTTTTGCCAATGCACCCATGAGAGAGAAACACATACTGTTAATCTAAGTAATGCAGCAGAACCCTTCTGGTCCCCCAGTTTTTATGTCTATTCCCAAAGTGATGTCCTGCACAGTCCTAAGGGCTGCTGCCTTTTGTTTGTGTTTCTCAAAAGAGAAGCATGAAACAGGGTATATTCCAGTTAATCATTACCTATCACCTGTGGTAGTGCTCGCCCAGCCAACTCTTTGCTCTTCCTCCACGTCTCAGAGAGTGAGTAGCCTCCCACTCCTCAGGAAGACTCAGCCTCAGCCTGGGCAGGGCACTTGGCCATTCTCACCACTGACTCCAGGCTGGTGGAACCAGCTCTGGCTGAACTCCATTCTGGTTATCTCAGACACATTTTCAATGTCTCTGTTATGTCTGACCTAGAAATGCAAGTGGTTTTGAAATAAAAAATAAAGGGTAAAACATGCATTTTATTTATTAGCATTTAACCTTTGCTAAACTCTGCTTGGGTTCTTCTCCAGTTTTGGATACTTGGTTGGAAAGGAGTATGCACAGAGGAGCCAAAGAGTATGCTCTCTCTACCAAGTCCCACTACAGGCAGCTAAAAAGTATTCTGATTTTATATGTCTTATTCCAGCTACAAACACACAGATGAGTTACATACACCACCTGCAGTCTTGATCTTTGACAACTCAAGAGTTTATCAGACACCTCATTCTATTCATAATATTGGAGTAATATTAGTATTTTGACACTTTTTAAATGTCATGGAGGTACATGAAATGGTAACAAATAGAGATTAAATTGTGATTTTGCAGATTTTTCAGAAGAAAAAACCTGAAATTAAAAATTTTTTTTTTCTCAAGCTTTAAGACATATTTTATTAGATAGTATGCAATGGCCTTCAGTCCCCAGGGAGCATGAACTACATACACAATGTAAATATTCCAGCAAGTAGCACTGTATCTCAGATAAAACAGCTTGTTGATGGCTGGTGCTATGTGCTGTATGCCACTGCCTTTTCTTTGTAATTCAGAGATTCACTGCTACAGGCACTGTGCAGAGGCTGGAAAGTGGCCCAGCAGAAAAGGACCTGGGGGTGCTGGTGACAGCAGCTGAACAGGAGCCAGGGTGTGCCCAGGTGGCCAAGAAGGCCAATGGCATCCTGGCCTGGATCAGCAGTGGTGTGGCCAGCAGGACCAGGGCAGGGACTGTCCCCTGTACTGGGCACTGCTGAGGCCACACCTCGAGTGCTGTGTCCAGTTCTGGGCCCTCACTGCAAGAAAGGCACTGAGGGGCTGGAGAGAGTCCAGAGAAGGGCAGTGGAGCTGGGGCAGGGTCTGGAGCACCAGTCCTGTGAGGAGCAGCTGAGGGAGCTGGGGGTGTTTAGCCCAGAGAAAAGGAGGCTCAGGGGAGACCTTTTCACTCCCTAAAACTCCTGAAAGGAGGTTGTGCTCAGGTGGGGTTGGTCTCTTCTCCCAGGTGACAGGAAGAGAAGACATGGCCTCAAGCTGTGCCAGGGCAGGTTTAGCTTGGATATTAGGAATAATTTCTTCACAGAAAGGGTGATTAAACATTAGAATGTGCTGCCCAGGGACATGGCAGAGTCATCTGGAGGTGTTTAAGGAAAGGCTGGAAGTGGTACTCAGTGCCAGAGTCTGGTTGCCAAGGGGTTGTTCAGTCATAGATTGGACTTGATGATCTCAGAGATCTTTTCCAATTTAACTGAATCTGGGATTCTGTGATTCAGTGCTTTACAATAATACCACATTCTGCAGTTTGGAATTGACGTACAGAGGGAGGTATCTGAGCCATTGATGGCATTTGGCATTCTACACCTCGTTTCTGGCAGAGCTGCCTCTCTGGCAGTGACAATCCTGGCCAAAATCTCTCTCAATGAAATCACTGGCAAACTTCCCAACACCTTGAATAAGAACAGAATTGGGTCCCATAACCAGAAGATGCATGTGCATCTCTCATCATACTGTAAGCAGCAAATGTTCATGATTGCAATCTAGCAATCTAAACTGAGGGGCTAGTGACATCTGGGAGTAAGCTGATTGATTGTATTAACACCCAAAGACACAAACAGAATTTATTTATATCACCAAAAAAAACAAGACCTTCACTAAGGGAAATCATGCAAGGCAAAATTTATTCCAACTATGTTAAAATGTTCCTTGTTTGAATCAAGTCACCTACTTAGCTAGGGAAAAAAAAACTAAAACAACAAAACCCAACTTCAAACCCCCCAAATATCCCTCCTTGCTGATCAAAAGACAAAGCTATGACATAAGGTATTGCTATAAATATTTTTTTAAATTAGCCTTTCATTAAAATTTACCTGTGCAACTCATTTCCCTGAACATTCTTTAGAAATAAAATAGCTCAAAAAGATAATTCGTAAAATATGTTTTCTACTTTTTACAAATGTTTTTAGAAAATGTTTTCTTTATTTCATTCTGGATAGGTCAATGTAATTCATCATTTATAAAACCACAGTGCAGGAAATATTTCAGAGAATTTTACAGTGGTAAAAGGCAAAACAGAAGCACTGTTTTTGAGCAGCAGGTACCATTTCTAGTCTAGGACTTGTACTGAAGGTAGCTGCTTTTCAAGCTTAGCAATGGAACAATTAATAAAGAAACCCATTAAGGTCTGATTGTTGCTGCTAAAAAGGAAGGTTGAATTTCAGGCCTTTGAAGTAACTGAGAATGATTCAGGCCTCATTACAGAGATATAATCTACATTCATACATTTATGTTAGTGATTCAAATCTATTGGGACAGATTGAATTCCGTTAAATAGTGCATCTTTCCTGTGGAACTTTTCTCAGGCTTTCTCAGGCTAACCTAAGAGGTGACCTGACAATACAAAGTAGTGGGGTATTTAGGGATTCAACTGTGCTATAAAAGAAAGGCTATACAGAAAGTAGAAAAAAGAATGAGATATAATCTAAAAAGCTATGTCAGCTTTTCATTTGGACTCTGTTTTGTAAATGCCCTCCTTGTCATCACACAGGATAGAAAAGGACTCTATGCGTTGCAGTAGTTTAAAGTGCTGCCCTGAATATTGCACCTGCCAGAAGCAGATTTTATATGAAATTCTGCACATGTTGAATTTTCTGTTCTTAAACACAAAACCTCACAACCAATATATAGATAGTTATGAGCTAGAAATAGGTTTAAGCAGAACTCTTCTTGAGAAAATTCAAGACAGTACCTATTTTTTCAGGGTTAATTAAAGCTGTTTAGCCCTCAAATTATTTTTAACTCCCACCAGAGATCCTAAAATGACAATTCACTTTATTTTCCAGCATTTGACAGGAAAAAGAGAAAAACGAAAAAAGAAAGATATCTTCGAATCTAAAATTTTAACATATTATAGAAATTGTTTATAATTTAAGCTGTTGGAATCAAAATTACTTCAAGTTTAGAAATAACTTGTTGTATCCTTCATGACCCAGGCAGCACTCAGACATTGACATTAGCTTTGTAGACACACATGTAAGCTGTCAAGCATTCACAGAAAGGAGGGGTTTGCTTTACATTTTGTTTTGTTTCTCTACTTTTTAAATTAATTACCAAAAGGAAAAGCCTTTGGCAAAAGGAAAGCCTAAATCAGATTTGCAAAAAGAAAGATTTCTGAAATGCTTTGCACTCAGTGCAAATACATGCAGAATAAATACTCTGAAGTACCATAAACAACATCGTAAAACATATTGATTCTAACATTAAATGGTTTCATTTTTAAGGCTGTTTAAATGTCACCCCCAGCAGCTGAACACATAAATTTGGGAACCAACTCTCTCCAGAATAAACACCATAATTGGAGAAAATAATTTCTAATTTCTGTTGTGAAGTTAACAATATATTTAACATCCTAATCTAATGAATCTGTCTAATTTTAGAACTGTTTGTTCTTCCTGCATTTTCTGTTGTTTAAACTAAGATTTACTCCAAATGCCAAATGGAATCGCATAGGAGGTTTTCCATTTCATTCCACTGATCTGCATTATTTAACTGCCTCTACTTCAAAAAAGTTTTGGGTTTACAAATTGAACTACTCACTCTGTTTCTGTACAGATTTCTCTGATACTCCATTCTCTTAGCAAATATTCCATCCACTTGTGTTCCAAAACAGGTATTTAACAATGCTAAATACTGATTAAAATATAATAGCTTGCATGCTGCCCGTATCCCATCAGTTCCTGATGCTTTATTCTGGTGTTAAAACATAATACATCATATGGAAGATACTTGCTAATTACTGGGAAAGCTGACAGTTCAGTGATGGGCTAGAAATATTAATCTGTCATACCATTCAGTATGCAAAATGATAAATCCACTAGAAGAGAAGGAATCATAAGGAAAACCAACAACATATGCCCCTCCAGGGAAATAATAGCTTGAAAAATTGCTTAAAATAGCCTTGAAAATGGAAAAATTGTTTCTTTCTGGCAAGGGAAACTGCATTAGTTTAAAAAAATTAAAAAGACAGCAAAGTATTCAGACAGATTTTATGGGGAAACCTTTGCAATGCCAATAAAATCCCTTTTGCTTTGAAGTCAGACGCGTGATTCAGTAAACGACTCATGTTAGCAATTAGAAAATGGTCATTTAGGGCCCTGATTTCTTTTGAGACAAGGAGAGTGAGGGTGGGGAAAGAGACACAATAAATCTTGAGAGGCTTAAAAGGAAGAGCAGGCTAAAGTGTGAACTTTTTATTTCAGCAACGGAAGCGAGAAATCAGTGATTCATTGAAGGAGGGAGAAAGACCTCCATGGAAGCTGGCAGAGAAGAAGGAAAAGGAGCTAATTATGTCTCTTCCCTTTTTACTCTCTCTGACCAGCATATAATCTGCTTTTCCAGGGTCTGCCTGTAGTATATACTCCTTTCCAACCTCTCCACCCAACCCCTCCTCCAGCAGGGGGGAGGGGGAGATCTAGCAGGCAACAAGCTCCAGGTGGCTTTCTCAATCACTTCACTGCCAAAAAAAATAAAATAAAACCCTCCACCAGAAAACAAGTTGGGGTTTGGGGGGTTGGTTTTTGTTAGTTTGGGTTTTTTTTATTTGGGGAGAGGGTTGGTTGGTTGAGGGGTTTTTTTTTTGGGGGGGGGGGGGG
>VZRX01000102.1:0-17937 GCA_013398075.1 Notiomystis cincta
CTACTACTACTACTACTACTATGATTGCTGTTGATTTTGTTTTATATATCAGGAATTTCTTGTTAATGCTAGATTAGAGGACGTCTCTAAAGCTGACAGAAAATGACTATTAATGAAGCTGAAGTTTTCAAATAGAGGTTTGAGTCAACACATACCTTGATTATACCATCAGGTGCAAGTCATTGTACAAGTATTATCCCCAGGGAAGGGATTACTTGCTACAAGGAAAACACTGTAATTTTGAAATTAATATCATTCTGATGTTAATCATTGGTACCAAACAGTTCTGTAGACTAGCTGACAATTTTATGGAATCACTTTTAAAAATATACTAAGGTGCTGTTTATCAAATACAATTTAATTTAAAGTGTAATTCTTTTACTGTTAGTTTGTGGTTGATGTGAACTGGAGGGGAGGAGAAAGTAGTCACTTCCTTAATTTTCTTTTAGCCTCATTAATATTTATTTTCTGTTTATTATCATCTATGTCTGATATGAGAGAGCAATGGAGACCTCATCAGAGATCAGGCCATCTCTGGGCAATTATTTACATGAATAAAACATTACAGACATCTCTGGTATATTTGGCGTGTTGTTTGTACAGTAACATCAAAAACTTGTACCAACATCAAATCTAAACTAATACCAGAAGAAAAATCTGTCAATTTTTTTTTCAGACTTTAAAGGCTTAGAATTCACAGAAAAGCCTTGGATTGATTGCACTGAGTATAATCAACAATTCACATCCCATTGCTCTAGGCTTTAAAATTCACTTGTCCCTGAGCCCAGTCAGCAGGATGTATGGAGCAACTTGGTCATCACCGGAGGAGTCACCTTTGGAGGAAAATGAGAGACAAGTGAGGACATTCTCAAATGATGTTGTAATCAACCACAAGAAAAAATGCAGCCGGTTATATGTTAATTATGCCATAAGTAGAAGTAATAACATTTGCTCTGTAGGTTAGGATATACTGTATTTTGCTTAAATGCCAGTTAGAAGTTCCAGAGGAAGCACTAACTTCTTTATGTTTTCATAAATATTCAGTCAGGGCCATTCTGCTTTCTTTCTGTCCCACATAAGCCTGTATCTATGTTCATCCACAAGAAAGACAACTTTTGACTAAGATGATTTGCCAGAGTCTCACAAAATAATGTGTGCTTTTGTAATTGTACACGAGGTACAAAGCTCAAGTTTAATATTCTTTCATGACTTTTCTCTGTTGCAGTAGAAGAAAATCCACCAATAAATAGTTTGTCATATAGACAAACAGTCATAGGACTGGTGTTTTAACCCCAGCCAGCAGCCAAGCCCCACACAGCCACTCAGTGATTACCCCGCCAGCATGTAAAGAAGACGAAGGTTAAAAGATAAAAACCTGTGAATTGAGAACAGTTGAACCTGATGATCCTTGTAGGTCTTTTCCAACTCAGAATGTTCTGAAGTTCTGTAATTCTGTGCATAGAAGAAGGAAAAGACACCTACACAAGCAAAGTAAAACAAGGAATGCTTTCACCACTTGCAATGGGCAGGCAGGTGTTCAGCTATCTCAAGGAGAGCAGGGCCCCATCACACATAAGAGTGACTTGGGAAGACAAATAACATCACTCCAAATGCCCCACCTTCATCCTCCGTCCCCCAGTTTTACACACTGAGCATGATGTCACATGGTCTGGGCTATCACTTNATCCCTTTGTGGTCAGGCTGGGTCACCTCTCCTGGTGACCAGCTTTCCATGTTTCTCAATTTCCTTGCCATCGAGGCAATGCAAAAAGCAGAAAAGGCCTTGGCTCTGTGTGAGCCCTGCTCAGCAATAACAAAAATATCTCTGTATTATCAACCCTGTGTTCAGCAGAAATCCAAAACACAGATTTATACTTGACATTGTGAAGGAAATTAACTCTACCCCAGCCAAAACCAGCACAATATCTCATATGATGTAGTTGCCAGTATTCTGTCTACTGATTCATCTTCTGAAAGAACTTCAAAAGTCTCACCTTTTAACAAGTTTAGCTGAGAAAAAATAGGCCAAATGTTCCCCCTATCCCTTCTCAATCCTGCTACCTCCCCACCCAAACAAGCAAATCAAAGAGCACTTGAATAGTCAAGATGCATTACATTTTTCAAATATTTCTGTTCTTCCCCCCCACCCGAAAATAAACCTGTGTATTGGTACTGCTTGTAGATCTGAGAGTTTAGTGTGCTGTATCACACAGGATTGTGGGAAAGTTAGAACTGCTTCTCAGTACTTTTAATATTTAATGTTCGTTGCTCTCAACTAACAAGGTGATAACAGAGGTGGGAGCTGTGAGAGCCATCACTAATTCAAAGGGCTTTCCTTCCTAGAACACTCCAGGCAATTTTTTTAAAAATGGTGAAGAAATAACAAGTACTACAATTAATCAGTTCTGTATCTGTTACTGACTCCAGAAGTACACATTATCTTTATTTAGGATGTTTCTGAAGTGAAAAGTTAAAATTTACTTTTCCCTCTGTGTTTACAGTTGGTTTATGAAGAGGTACGGAAAAGCAAAAATAATAGTGAAAACATTGATTATGATGAGTTTCTGTACAATTGTTTGTATTTTGTACTGTTAAGTGTTTTCATAAATAGTTATGGTACTTCTTAAATATAAAATTCCTTTGTAACTTATAAATTATAATTTTGGTAGTCAGGACCTATGTATGACTTCTGGATTAANACAAGTGAGGACATTCTCAAATGATGTTGTAATCAACCACAAGAAAAAATGCAGCCGGTTATATGTTAATTATGCCATAAGTAGAAGTAATAACATTTGCTCTGTAGGTTAGGATATACTGTATTTTGCTTAAATGCCAGTTAGAAGTTCCAGAGGAAGCACTAACTTCTTTATGTTTTCATAAATATTCAGTCAGGGCCATTCTGCTTTCTTTCTGTCCCACATAAGCCTGTATCTATGTTCATCCACAAGAAAGACAACTTTTGACTAAGATGATTTGCCAGAGTCTCACAAAATAATGTGTGCTTTTGTAATTGTACACGAGGTACAAAGCTCAAGTTTAATATTCTTTCATGACTTTTCTCTGTTGCAGTAGAAGAAAATCCACCAATAAATAGTTTGTCATATAGACAAACAGTCATAGGACTGGTGTTTTAACCCCAGCCAGCAGCCAAGCCCCACACAGCCACTCAGTGATTACCCCGCCAGCATGTAAAGAAGACGAAGGTTAAAAGATAAAAACCTGTGAATTGAGAACAGTTGAACCTGATGATCCTTGTAGGTCTTTTCCAACTCAGAATGTTCTGAAGTTCTGTAATTCTGTGCATAGAAGAAGGAAAAGACACCTACACAAGCAAAGTAAAACAAGGAATGCTTTCACCACTTGCAATGGGCAGGCAGGTGTTCAGCTATCTCAAGGAGAGCAGGGCCCCATCACACATAAGAGTGACTTGGGAAGACAAATAACATCACTCCAAATGCCCCACCTTCATCCTCCGTCCCCCAGTTTTACACACTGAGCATGATGTCACATGGTCTGGGCTATCACTTTGTGGTCAGTCTGGGTCACCTCTCCTGGTGACCAGCTTTCCATGTTTCTCAATTTCCTTGCCATCGAGGCAATGCAAAAAGCAGAAAAGGCCTTGGCTCTGTGTGAGCCCTGCTCAGCAATAACAAAAATATCTCTGTATTATCAACCCTGTGTTCAGCAGAAATCCAAAACACAGATTTATACTTGACATTGTGAAGGAAATTAACTCTACCCCAGCCAAAACCAGCACAATATCTCATATGATGTAGTTGCCAGTATTCTGTCTACTGATTCATCTTCTGAAAGAACTTCAAAAGTCTCACCTTTTAACAAGTTTAGCTGAGAAAAAATAGGCCAAATGTTCCCCCTATCCCTTCTCAATCCTGCTACCTCCCCACCCAAACAAGCAAATCAAAGAGCACTTGAATAGTCAAGATGCATTACATTTTTCAAATATTTCTGTTCTTCCCCCCCACCCGAAAATAAACCTGTGTATTGGTACTGCTTGTAGATCTGAGAGTTTAGTGTGCTGTATCACACAGGATTGTGGGAAAGTTAGAACTGCTTCTCAGTACTTTTAATATTTAATGTTCGTTGCTCTCAACTAACAAGGTGATAACAGAGGTGGGAGCTGTGAGAGCCATCACTAATTCAAAGGGCTTTCCTTCCTAGAACACTCCAGGCAATTTTTTTAAAAATGGTGAAGAAATAACAAGTACTACAATTAATCAGTTCTGTATCTGTTACTGACTCCAGAAGTACACATTATCTTTATTTAGGATGTTTCTGAAGTGAAAAGTTAAAATTTACTTTTCCCTCTGTGTTTACAGTTGGTTTATGAAGAGGTACGGAAAAGCAAAAATAATAGTGAAAACATTGATTATGATGAGTTTCTGTACAATTGTTTGTATTTTGTACTGTTAAGTGTTTTCATAAATAGTTATGGTACTTCTTAAATATAAAATTCCTTTGTAACTTATAAATTATAATTTTGGTAGTCAGGACCTATGTATGACTTCTGGATTAAAAATTGAAGAAGAGGTGTCTTTCTCAGTATACTGGTATATATTAGATAAATATCATTTTAAACAAGAGCTGTCTTTCTAAATTTGAGAAATAACACAAAGACATACAGGAGAAACAGCATGCTGTCAAGATGAAAATGTTTTGCTCTATTTGTTTGTAAAAAATGATGCATCTTTAGCGCTAGGGTTTAACCAGCTGTGTTTTACTGAAATTTTACCTCTGCAATGTTTTATATCTATGGATTTTATTATTCTTATTTATATGTGTTTGTGTTTTATATATTTGCACGTATGCCATTACAGGCTAATATTATACTCTATAGAATATAGAATACTGTGTAGGTCATCTGTTATCAGTTGAAGTTGAGGCCAGTAACCTTGAGTTAAATCTATTGCTTTTCAGAAGAAAGTTTTAAGCTTGTACCACAAATTGGTATACTATTTTTTAGTAACAAAAATATTATGTGGACCTGGAAGTAAAAACTATACTGTCTGTAATCTGCTTAATGAACATTTCTAGAACAATTATTTGAAAAAATACTACAATCCTGTAAACTTCATTTTAAGTAGATTAAAATTAGGAACAACAGAATTATTATTTAAATATCATACTCACTTAATAAACAAGTGAAAAAAACTGCCTCTACAGCTTTACATCTCAAAGTACGGAGAAAAAATTTGGTTAGAAAAGCTATCCAGCTGGGTAGCAGGTCTAATAACTTTTCATTAAGTAGATCTTGTTGTTTAGTTGCGCTCAAGAATAAGTTATTGCTTGTTCCTTGCTGTTAGAATGTCTGTTTGTTTCTTTAATATTATTTTACCAATTAAAATATTTACATGTAGGGTCTTGAGAGAAAAGTAGATTAGAAACAGCATGTTGAAATATTTGAATTTATTTTTATTACTTAATGTCATTCTTTTCTCTGCCAATAGCTGAAGAAGATCTTGCACTTCTAAGTCTAAGTAGAAAATGTTTTTCAAAACCTTAGTTGTTTCTAAAAATAAGATTTTATAATTTTTCTTCTGATTATGTTCAATATTTTCTATAAGAAATCCCCATCTGTATTTACTTGACGTGTTCAGAGTTACTGTGAAAGAATACCTTTATAGAGAATTCTAAAGAACAAAAGAAAAGTCCCATAAAATACATGGTTAAACAGGGTACAAAAAAAATTAGATGCCATATAACCTAATAAACCTCACCAGGAGAGAAAACAGAATACGGTGTTATTAAAGAAGGCCTGGAGTAGAGGTTTTGAACAAGACAGCAAGAGTAAAACCTTTTGAGGAGAGCATGTGCTATAAAAGTGATGCTCTAGACAAACCCAGTTGCATACAGGGAGCCTGAAACACTGGTTTAGTTTGCCTGCAGCATTCTGCTGTATCCTGAGTTATATTAGACTGGATGTGCTCAATATGGATATTCGATAATTACCTGAAAATTTTGAGCGGAGGGGTAAAGTTATTTACTTCAGGATTACTAATTGTGGTAGAGGTCAGATGAAGTTTACTGCTGTGGAGTATTAATATGAAAATACCAATTTGAAGCTCAAAGAATTTTGGAATTAGAAATAAAATTGTAGATGAGCAGGAGAAGGGATATTTTCATTGTTTCATTTATTTACAAATATGACTTACTTTTGAGATACATGACTAACTTCTGTCCTCTGCAGAGGCAGGAAAAGGGGGATTTATCTGTCTGAAATTAAAAATGTGATAAAACTTAGATATTTGCATCTGAGCTAGCTAAGTCCTTTTTTAGTCATATGAAGCAAAAGAGTATATCTTACATGAAGAAGTCTTGACGAAGATGGAAGGAAGAAATCACATGCAAGGACGAATTGCAACATAAAAGCACCATTTGGCTCACTACTGATCATGACTGACTCTAAGTAACTAGGCCATCTGTATGCTTTGTAGACATCTGCACCGGAGGGGATGGGTTCCAGTTCCATCAAAATACCCCACTGTAAGTAGCTGTTAGAAAAAAGTACCAAGCTGTATTGATTATCTTGTACAGTAATCACCAGCTATACCTGGCAACTCATTCATGTTTGCTGTTAAGGCTCCCTGAGTCTCCCTTTTCTGTGTTTGGTAACAAAGGTTCTCCTTGATTTCCCAGGGGTTAAAGCTGCTGCTATTGCTAGTCCTAGACAAAATATAGGGACTAAGTGAGGAGCTAGAAATGTCCTACCACTGAGACTGTCTTTCATTCCTGAAGGTGCGAAATAGATATTTTGGCCGTACACAATGTTCTGGTAAAGAGCAGTCTCATTAAATTAAATAAGCTGAAACTGACTGTTCTATCCACCTGAGACAGTCTGATCTTTCCACCCCTTTGATAAACCGTGATTAAAGCTCCATTTTAACCCTAGTCTTGTCAAAACCTGTAGGTTTTTTTTTTTCCTTCTAAAGAAACCATAGAGTGAAAGAGGCTCTGTTATGAATAAAAATACCAGAACCCTACAGCATTTCTTTTCATAAAACAATAATAAAACAAATAAAAATACCATGATAGTTTCATGGTTACTTTAAAGCCTTTCTACCATCCAGCATCTAGTGATGACTATAGACTGACTATTATTTAGATCAAGAAGCTTTTTTATGCTTCAAGTGAGTACACTGTGGTTCTCACTGTAATTTCCAAACGATCCTTATCTGCTATTCAAATTTGCAATACTTTTGTAATCATAGTGAGATTTACTTACACTTCTTTTTTTAGAAGAATGAGCAATCTTTAGTAATTGGGCGTTTTCTGGGGGAGGTGCTGGTGTTGGTTTTTTGTTTTCATTTTAATTAAAAATAACCACTGAATCCCGTTGTCCTTATTCTTTATAACTAAAGCTCCTAGGGAAATCAATGGGAGCTTTGCCTAAATAAATATTGAATAAAAGCTTTAGAAAGAATGAGCTGAATATTCATTCAACAGTGATATGCTGCAGAGTTTGAATATAACTGGTCTCTTTATTTCCTTTTTAAGTACCAGTTCTTTTGCTATGCCTTGTTTGGAGGACTCATATACACAACTGTATAACAAACAAGAATTACTCATTTGTCCCACTTGACAAAAAATAAATATGAGAAGAAAAAGACATTTAGAATTTTAGCTAGTTCCTGTGGTTGGGGAATTTCTATGCCTGTAGCAAAAATCTACTGCTGTTTTTCTGAGCCAATGGTAACTTTTTTTAAAAAAACTATCAAGATGACTGATTTTAATTTTCAAGGGTGAAATAACCCTTAAAACTAAATTCTTTCTGGACTGTCTGGATGCAGTGGAACACTGCAACTGATGGTTGCTGAGCTCTGCCCTGCAGTTGATAAAGTATGGTGCAGTAAACTCTTAGTTTTATCAGCCTGACTGTGGAAGTTTTAGGGCTGTTTTTCAGTTGCACCATGCCAGCAGGCTCTGGAGCTCCACCATACCCTTCAGAGATTATATTTCTGCCCTCAAGCAAAGTCTGTTTTGGAGACTACTTTTCCACAGAGTAGACATGTCCTCCAGTATTTAAGACTGAGAATGAAGCAACCTCTTGGAGAAAAGAGGGATTATCATAAAACTTGTTTACAAATACTAACCCATAATTTTACTCCTAACATACTTGCTCTTACATAAAACATATTTGTAAACATGTATGTATGTCACTGAATACATTTCTCTCCCTGCAGAACAGGACAAACAGAACCATGGTGCTTTGTAATCTCATTTCCTGGTGTAGTTTTGGAAGATCTAGATAGCAGTGGTTAGCCTGGCACAAGAGAAGAACTGTGATGGTTTTTTTCAGGGCACAGTTCTGTAAAAATACTATTCAAACTTCAAGTGAAATAAAGTACAGAAGGAATTCATGGGTGAATCAATCAGCTACCAAACCCTTATTAGGTTTTCATAGACCCACTATTACTGTAAGACTATCAATGTGATTTTATATTTGGGTAAAATTTGCAGTGCATATAACAATCATTAAGTGTAAAACTTTCACCTAGACACAGGTGGCAGGTTAAAGGTAGCTATAGCATTCTCCTGAAGAATCCTTTCAGTTACGATAGGAAATGTGTAAGTTTCTTTTATGTAATATCACTTTTTAGCATCTACTCTTCATACATTGTTAATGTGTTGGGGTATGATGACTACTTAATTTTTTTCATTTTTCTTTCCCAAGGGCTCAAAACTCCCCATCTATATTCAACTTGTTTTGGCTTTTGTGAACAGTCATTATCTCATAGATCACACTCATGTTATATAGTTGTGCTTTACTGTGTTCTGATTAATTCTCCGAGGACAGGAAAATAAAGAATTTAAGAGGTAGAAACTGGGGAAAAGGAAGATTGATGTGCAAGTACCCATATGTACATTTCTGTGCTGTCTGCAGTGAAGTGTTATTTTTGCACCCTTTGCAAATTGTCTATATCTCTTTGCTAGTTTGCTCTTTGTAGCCCAGAAGTAGCAGATAACCAGTTAGACTGCCCCAAATTTAGAGTGATGGGTGAGTGATGGATTCACAGTTATGCTGAACTTTATCTCTGTTACTGCAGTAGAAAATAAACTTTTTTTCATCATCTTATGTCATGTTGGCAGAGGGTGGGTGAAGGTGGGGAATCTACCGTGGCAAATAAGTCATTTTTTCCTGTACCTCTGCAATGACTACACAGAAATTTGACAATATTCCTTCTTGGGAAGGATGGTAGTATATTCTCTGTGGATATTCTACACAAGGACAGATTGAGAAATTCTAACAGAGAATTCTCTAACCTAACTCTCACCTCTAGTAAAGTGTCTATGTGTGATGGAGGTACTAAAGAGAGTAGTCTCTGTTTCGATGTTTCTAATGTATTTTTGTAATGTCTCAGTGGAAGTGTTTCTAAGATAATGCTGCATGTGTTGAAAATGTATGTTGAATAGAATCAAATTATGTCAAGTTTCAGTGCATGGTTATGCATACTTGAATATTACACATTTATAGATATTATTAAAAAAAATCTACCAGTGTTATGTTCATATTTACACGTTAGCTTTTATAGTTACATGGATCCCCATCTTTCTGGACGCTTTAATGCCTTCTCAACAGATTTTTTAATGAGAGTTTAATCTTTCACATCTGAATTATTTTTCATATGTTATAATTTGCTGGTTGCATAGATGTTTAATTATTTATATAATTCTTGTGGTTTTAATTAATGTAGAAATACATTTGGAAAACATCCTGGACTGGACATGTGTCCTATTTTCAGTAATTAACAATGGATAAATACAATAAATTTAATCTTAAACCTGGAAGACCCATGAGAGTTTTTAATGTTTATATCTTCCTTCTTACCCTACCTCTTGCCAGTAAAGAGCTCTGTGTAGAAGAAAGTAGTGATGAAGACGGTGTTCCTCTGACTTTGGAACCCCATTGTTAAAAATATCTTAGAACCGCTTTTGCAGTAATGGACAATTTCAGTTAGAAAATCAGTTATTCTTTGGTACAAAATCTTTTTCTTCAGACTAGAGCATTCTAAAATATTGAATGTTTCTTAAACTCTAATTTTTCATCAAAACAAACCAGGTCAATAGGTGGCAAATAGCAGTGGGTGGTAATTATTCAGTGTGTTACCGTCTTGGAGTATAAATTGTGGTCTCTTTTATAGTATCTTTTAATATCTGCCTAAAAATATTTTTAAAATGGTATCTTGAGCCACTTAAATTTCTCCTAATCAAATAATTAATTGTAATTTTTTTCAGCAATTAATCTGTCATCATTGAGAGAAGAAATCCTATGCCAGATCAGTATTATCTGTATTAGAATATGGAATATTTTTATGAAAGAAGAACTGTGTTATTCATTCTGACTAAACAGAAGTTTTATTTTCAGTGCCTAACTGCACAACTCAGAAGAAAATAAAACTTTCAAAAAATAGTAAGTGGTCTTCTGCTTAAACTACCGTTGGGGAATTTTTACTTTATCTGTCAAGGTAAGTAAAACACATGTTCATGCTTAAATACATACATATATATATATAAAATGAATGAACAGCACAGTGAGCAGTAAGCGGTTCTAAAAGAAGTCTGCGTAGATGCCTCTTGAGCAGATGCCTTCTAAGTGCTTGCCCCAGTATCAGCCCTATGAGTGGTTGCACCTCAGCCCACCCTTGAGTCCACACCTTCTCGCAGTTCTGCTGCCTGAATGTGGACCCAGAGAGCTTGCTGGTATTCCTGGATTGCTACAAGACAACAAGGAGTCTTGCATTTGGTAGTGTTGCTCCGGGACTGTTTAATCCCTTCTGAGGCCTTCTTGCCTTCTATACCAAATTATTTCTCAATCACAAATTTACTACTGATGACCTGTTAGAATATGACTTTCCCCTTTCTGCTTTTGTACTTGTGTAGCTTTGTAGATAAAGGCTTTTTTATTATAGTTGAGAAGTCTGATTTTGTGACTCAGATGTCAAAATAGGAGGAATGATGCCTGGCTCTGACTTTTTTAGGACTTGAAAATTCATTCATTTACTTAGAAACATTTACAGTTTTGTGCAGGAAATTTTTAATCTTTTTAATTTAAGATTGTTTTAAAATTGACTCAGTTTTAGGTTTTTCACAATTGTGGAGTTTGCTGTAGTATGAAATATTGTTGCATAATCAGTGAAAACAAAGGCTTGTGGAACCAGATTGTCAGGGACACTCTTATTTTGTAAACACCCTCAGTTCCCTTTTGCAGGCATCAGAAATTCAGATGCTTGATTGTTTCATTTTACCATGGCCTCATTTGTTTCCCTGGCAAGTTTTCCAAGAGTTGGAACTATCCTCACTTCTGACATGTGATTTGGCTGCCAAGATAGGCCTTGGCTACTCTGCTCATTCCTGTTTCTTACTATTAGTGAGAAATGCTCAGCTTTCATAGGGATATGAGTAGATGGATCCTTCAAACTTGGAAGTGGTGCATATATTTGAATACTTGAAGCAGCAACTTTTTAAAAAAGAAGAGCCTACTAGTCACTAAACCTATGTACTGCTGATATGCCGTCTGTAACACATCATCTATGTATGTTAGCACAGATGGGTTTCCTCACTAGGGCTGGTTGTGTATGTCAGCACTGCATGTACAGTGTTGCTACCTTGTGTGGTTTTTATGATGGCTTTTGGTATTGGGCACCCTCTGTGTAACTCACGTATTCAAACAGTTGCACAAAATTAAGTCTTTTCAATGATTTTTTTAAAGAATTAATCTTTCTAATTGTGGAAGAGAATAAAACAACTTAATGGGTTACCCCAGTGAAGGCATGAAATATCTGTGTGTGGCTCTAAAGGATTTTAAATCTGAGTCTCATTCTGGGCTCCCAGTCTGTCCTTGTCTAAGGAAAGATTTCAGCAGGAACCTAGCTGGCATCAGCACCTGTAAAAGAGCAAGAATATGCTGCCTGATTTTTCTCTTGGTTTGAGTCTCACAATGATTGCGCCTCTTAGCTATATTTTAGTTTTGATTTGAGAATTGGTTTTATTGTTGGGAAACTTCAGGTAACATTGATTGTATTGCCAGGTAACTCAAAATTTGGGGAATAGAAAACCAAAAAACCAGCAAACCACTTAGAACTTTTCATCATTTAATTGTCAGGATTAAACTTCATAATATTTTTATACATAATATCAGGAATTCTTTAGAGTGGCAAGATAGCACATGCAACTGTACTCACAAGTCTGTATGTAAAGAATTACTTCACAAACCGGTGGAGCTTTTTGTTACTGTTTTTATAGTCGTGATTTTAAAATTTCTTTTATAATGAAAAATTTATAATGAAAAATGAAAAATTCATTTTTAATGAAATTGCTAACATACATTTGCTTTTTCTTAATGTGCATCACATTGCAGAACTCTTTTTGACCTTCATTTTGTGCTCAGTTTTAACATGGTTTTCCTATTGTTGTTTATGCATTTTTATTCACATTTGTGAATTTAACATACGACATAAGCGATTGAATTAAAGATGTCAGTGCAGACCCTGCCTAAGGATGACCAGGAAAATATCTATTGTTACTCTTCAGAGTAAGTTTCAGTTAATTCTAATACGCACTCACATTAAAAATACGAGTTCCAAACATCCTTGCACAAACATTTTCTGTGGTTTTTTAGGTGTGTCATTCACAGCTGCTGTGTGTTGAGTTCACATCTGTAAGAAGGAATGCCTTTCCAAATAACAGAAAGCTTCATTTTAATATGTCTTTTTCTGTCACTGATAGCAGTTTTAACTATTTTATGCAACACCATTAAACACTGGTTTATGTCAGAGAAGAACAGCCATGACCTCCTCTAGATACATGTGTCTTTGATAGTGCTGTGTTCAGTCAAGCCTCTCAAAACAGCTGCTTGCCTCGCCACTCTACCTGCCCCTGCCAGAAGTTTAAATTAATGATCTAACAGTAAGAAATACTTGGTTTGATGTTATAACTAGGCACTATCTTGAAGAGAAAATGGATAGATCATACTTTTGTAGTTAGAGCAGGAGCCTTCTGTGCAAGTACAAGATGAGTTTTATTTTAATCATAGGTAAATTCATTAAGTAATAATGAAATGCAGCGCTTTTCTAGGCACTCTGCTATGCTATTAAATCGGTCCCTTTGTTTTCTCTAAAGGTGAATCACATTTCTTTATGCAGACCAACAAGATAAGACAAGCAGCTCAACACAGACTTTTTGTCTTCACAGCTGTGTATAGAAATGTGAGAAGGCAGTAGCTAATAGAAATGTCCAGCAAGGGATTCCCTTTCCACGCAATGACTGCCTTCACTGAAGAGGGTGAAGAAAGACTTGAAAAACTATGGCCAGGAGAAAAAATGAATTAATTCTTTCAAACAATGCAGTCTCTTCAGAAAAAAAAAGAACTCACAGTTTTTTTATCTACTGTATTTTTGAGATTTCAGTATTTGCCAAGAGATTAAGATACCATCTTCAGCCTAAAACGATCCTTTTATTTATAGTTTGAGTAAGCACAGCAGTGGATATCTCATACAAATTTTTCACTACTAAAAAATTAACATAATGATAAGAAATGTGATAAGCTAACAAAGCAGGCTGGTCTTATAACCATGAAGGCAAATTTTTTTCAAACTAATCTTTCTTGCTGAAAAAAGAGTTATTGGACTGCAAGATTTATTTTGCAAGTAAATTGAAAATTCAATTATACCTCAAAGGCCTTATTAATTCTTTAAAACCAATTTTTAAAATGTGGTATTTTTGCAATGTTATTTTAACACAATATTTCAGTTCTACTGAAATATGAGGGAGTATAATAAAGATCTTTTTACTTTCTTATATTTCTATTTCTTCTTAAAAGACCACATCATAATTTTGCAATATGCTACTCCAGGGATAAGTTGAAAGGGAGTGTCCTTGTGCATTACCTGCATCTTTCTTTATTTCACATAGTCAGCTTGAATAGCTTTACTTGTATTATACTCACATAAATACGATAGCGTTAGCAATCAAAATAANTTAACACAATATTTCAGTTCTACTGAAATATGAGGGAGTATAATAAAGATCTTTTTACTTTCTTATATTTCTATTTCTTCTTAAAAGACCACATCATAATTTTGCAATATGCTACTCCAGGGATAAGTTGAAAGGGAGTGTCCTTGTGCATTACCTGCATCTTTCTTTATTTCACATAGTCAGCTTGAATAGCTTTACTTGTATTATACTCACATAAATACGATAGCGTTAGCAATCAAAATAAAGCAGGAACTCCTAAGGTTGACTGTCCATAGGTTTGTCAATGACCTTCAATTATAGTCCACTTTCAAACAGTAAATAAACATTAGGTATAAGATGTTGGTTTTCATTAAAAGGTGTATTTTTTAAAATTTGCTTTAACTGTTTTTTAAGACAAGGCTTGGTTTCATCAGTGTATTTTACTGCTTTGTAATGTGTCATTACTTCAATAGAACTCTGTTGTTCATCTGAGAACAAGCAATCAGTAATACTGGATTTTGTTTTCTATCCCTCTACTGTATTCTTCCTTGTGAATATGTAATGAAAAATGTGAAAATGACCCTTGAAAGAGGAACTTCTTTACCTTTCTATAAGTCTCGTAATCCGGAGTGAATGAAACCTTGATTTATTTTCTGCTCTCCTTTTCTTTCTTGTCTGTCCAGATGATTGAGGGTTGTGGATGAGATGTTATCCACTAGGACTGGCCTACAGTAAATTGTTTATATCCATATCTTTGGGGCTGGGGCATGGATTTGTAATTCTTCATGTGGAGACAGCAACTGAACGTGATAAATTTTAAGCATCCACTTGCTTTTTCACAGTTGTTCATACTTGTAGGTAATTTTATGTCATCTTATGACTGACTAGTACACTTCAGTCGTGTCTGTCTAATAAGCTTCTGACTTGAGCTGAAATTCTTGTTATTTCCTGTCAAGTACATGACCTTGTATTTTCTGATGCCAGATTTCATTCTGTGTTATGCTGCTGTCACCTGGTTCTTTCTTTTGATATCTTGATTCTTCTCTGTATTGATAACAACTAATTGTACAGGGAGATGAATTCATAAATATATCTATAGTTTTTGTTTCATGGTCTTAATGAAATTAAGGAATTCCTTGATTCTGTGATCATTAAGTCATGGGTGGTTTGATTCTTCCCTTCTCAGTAACTCATATTACCATTTTCCTGTTTTCATGCAGCATGTAGATCCTTTTTCACGTACTCATGAATGACTAGCAATTTCCTATATAACAATAGATAAAATCAGCCACTGCTTTTCCATCTCAAAATTGCCTGTCACAGAAAACCTCAGATTACTTTGACATGATCTACGTGAGATAATCTTTATTCCATTTGATCTAGTTTTTGATTTACCTTCATTTTCTTAAATATTCTTTCCTTTCATAATTTTTCTAAATTCTCTCGTGTTATTGAAGTCAGATTTACAGATTTTTTACTACCAGTTTTGTACCCATTCTATCTTTCTTATCCTCATCTTTCTGTAGTTTTACTACACAGGGTTTTGTCTGCTTATTCAGTTCTAATTCACCCTGTTAGATTAATTTATGGTGCTGTTGTCTGTGTCTGTAGTAACATGTATCAGGTGTTCAGAATTCAGAGATAGAGACTTCTGAACAGAGCTGAGTTGTTGTAATACACTGCTGTTTAATTTCTTTTTGTTGTTGTTTTTCGTTTGTTCACATTATGCATTGTACTTCAGTATTTTTGGTCATCAGTCACATTTCTAAAATCGTTTGGGAGAAATTTTTTATATAACTTAGTAGTTAACATTGTATTTGTGGGGGAGAAAGGAAATTTCACATTTATACCTGGATGTTTTCATACTTCAAGAGGAAATGAGATGTGTAGTGGAAAGTAGAATATCTCATCAATAAACATAGGCACTCTGTACTTGTTAGACATACTGATATGCAGAAGCATGGATATTAAATGAAACACATGTACTCAGAATTAATTCTTAAATTTCATCATAAAATAAGATGGTAACAGCTGATAAATGTTTAAGTAATATGGATATTGGAAATTTTTCTGGGATTATTGCTTCTAAAAATATTTTGTATGTACTTTATATTTGCTTTTTATTATGTTATGAGAGAAAAACCTAATTTCATTTTACACTGTTGTCTTTTCTTTTTTCTTAATCTGGTTAGATCAAGTAATGTATTTGAGCTGTTGCAAGTGAATAAATGGTTTTCTCTTAATAAAATACCTAGTAAAATTTAGACCCTCACCAAACAAAAGCAGATCTAATAGCAGTAAGTTCTGTTTAATCTCCTAAATGTATTGTGCCCAGTAGAAAAGTTTTAATTTTCTAGTATGTTGTTTGAACACCATTTTTTAATACTTAAAAATATGTCTCCCTTTCAAGTTCCTGCAATGTTTAGAGCCCCTTGATTTTGTGGTAAGAACCATTAATTTCTGTCACTCAGCCAATCAATTCTTTTCAAACTCTTGCATAGATCTCAAAGTGTGAAACTTGATTGTAAGTATCTGCGTTTGTAGATCTTGAAATAACATACATTAATAACTTTAAAGAGTTAAAATAGTAGTTTAAAGACATTTTTCTAGATGAAGCATGGGAAAATACTATGTTTATTATTTGTCTGGGGTTTCCAAATTTTTTACTTCTCTCAATGTGTATAAACTTAAAAGAAAATGATTAAATTGTGCTGCATTATAACAGTAATGGCCCATCCTTTTGAATAAATACAAGCAGTTAAATGTAATGACGGTTTTATGAAAATTACTTTAGCTCATTTCCAATTTTAGGGTACTTTTACCATGTAACAACTTTTAGCTAACTGTTGCATTAGACAATGATGTGAGTATTATAATAGTACCTCATTGACTTAAGATGGAAAAGAATCGCCAGTGGCTTATATTAAAATGTGCCTTTATGTGACACTCAGTCCCTTAAGATAATTATATAAGATATGCTTTCTTCGCTATTTCTTATGTATTGTTTTGATAATATCATCAGAGTGGTATTTATCTGCTTGACTTAAGGTTTTGTTTGCTTGGTTGTTCATTTATCTAAAGAAAAATATTAGCATTCTGTAGTAACAGTGCCTTCTCAACCCCAAATAAAAATACAGGAAGGAAGGAAGTAAACTTGATGACATTGCGTGATTGACTTGAGGTTTTACAAGCTTTCAGACTGTAAATATTTATGACTTTTATAAGGAGAAAACATAGTATTTTTATGTAAAACTTATAATGCTAAAATGCCTGAAAATAATTTTGACCTGCTTTAGGGTGACTTTCAGCAGAGTGCACTAACTATTGACAATTATAAAAAAAATATTGAGGAAAAAGGTCAGTTATCCACCTCCCACACATATCTCTGTTTTGTTTGGGTTTTCTGGGGATTTTTTGGTGGTGGTGGTTTGGTTGTTTAATTGTTTGTTTGTTTTTAGCTTCTATGTAGTGGCACACTTAACCATGAACTCTCCTGCTAAAGGTCAAAGTTCTTAGGACTCTTTGAAATGATGAATGTAAAGCTTATTCATGCACAGTCGAAACTTTTGAAACCTCTCCATCTTGATAGAGCCTTTTCCATCTTTGTTTTTTTCACACCGGTATTTAAGACATCATTGGCACATTTCTTCAGTTGCCACACATACTGATTTTACATGTCTGTATGACTCTGTGGACGCGTGCCTGTGTGCACATCTTCTGTTCTGTAATGTAGCAGAAAAAAAACTCTATTTTCTTTTTACTCTTTCAAGTTTTATTTCTCCCTCACATTAAAACCTGAAACTTAGAATGGCAAACAAAAAGAAAAACTAACAGATCTGACATGATCATAATAAAATTACTACACTTCTACAAATAAGAAATTCTGTAAGGAGAAGAGCTTGGCAGAGGCCAATTAAAGATTTTAACCCTTCAGAGGCTGCAAATGTGTCCATGCAGGTATGT
>VZRX01000104.1:0-18158 GCA_013398075.1 Notiomystis cincta
ATGGGAGTGGGAATGGAATGGGAGTGGGAATGAGAATGGAATGGGAGTGGGAGTGGGAGTGGGAATAGGAATGGGAATGGGAATGGGAATAGGAAGGGGAACAGGATTGGGAGTGGGAATGGGAATGGGAATGGGAATGGGAATGGGCATGGGAATGGGAATGGGAATGGGAATGGGAATAAGATTAAGAATGGGTCTTCCTGTGGGAGGAGACAGCCTGCAACCACAGAATGCCTGGCTACAACCACCCTGGCAGCAGGACTGGCCTCAAGATATCCAAACCCCAAAAAACTCTTTGGTAATCTGAAGCATTTCTGTTTAATCCATTTTAATCCAATTATTGGTTTAATTAACGAGGTTTCATGGCTGGGAGTTTGCCCTCATGGTTCTCTGAGCATGGAGAAGTCAATGGCACGAATGCCAAGGTCAGACAGGGTGTGAGGGGAGGCTGGGGTGGCTGTGTCACCTTTCTGCAGCTCTTTCTGTGGCTACTCTGGATGTCACAGCCAGAGAGAAGAGCTCTGGCAGAGCTCAGCAGTGCCTGAAGAATTTTGTTGGTTACAGAATTGTGGAACCACTGAGGTTGGGAAAGACCAACCTGCCTGATCCCACCTTGTCACCCAGCCCAGGTGTTCCTCAGACACCTCCAGGGCTGGGAAAAGCAGAGTGGCCCCAACCCAGGACAACCAAGACATGCAAAGCCATGGCCCTCAAGTGACCAAATGAGCTCCAATTCTCTGGCACAATTCCCAGAATTCCCAATTTGTTCCTTAATTGCTGTTCTTCCATTTTCCTTTATTCTTACACAGCAAACCAAGTGCTAAAGAGCCTTGTAAATGGATGAGGAGAGGAAAAGCTGTGCCACTTCTTCTGTGTTGGATTGGAGACTCTCCCACTCAGCTTCATTCTTGGCTCCCTCCCGATTCCAGGGAGCTCCACTGACAGGGGGAGAATAAGGACAGGCAGGAGCGCCTTGGCAGCCAGGAGAGCTCTTGTTAATCACCAAAGGACTCTGCAATCTTTGCCATTATGTAGGGAATGGCTGTGGATGTTCAGGTGCCTCCTTCAGGAGAGACAGCATTTTACGACTGCCAGAGCAGCAGCCTCGGGAAATGGAAAACAAAGACCCTCGGAAAAGGATTTTTCACGCTGAATGGAAAACAAAGGTCCTTGAAAAAGGATTTTTCCAGACCTGGTAAGGGCCTGCTGGGAAAAGGCAGCTGATCAGGGCGACTGTCAACAGAAGCAAATTCAAATCTGCTGCTTCAATCCATTTATTGGGCTGCTTGGATGCAAAGCTGAACTAATTTGCATTGATTTGTAATAACTTGCCCAGACTCACTCAGAAAATCCAGTATTATGACCTGAAATATCCTTATGGATGGAGAATGTCCCATTCTCTTCCTCCTCCCACTTTCCAATAACTCTGTCCTGGGAAGAACAGAGCTGCACTGCTTGAATTTTAGTGGGAATCTTCTCAGACTGGGGCAGCTGTGCAGATTTCAAAGGTTTCTGAATGAAACGAATCAGGAGATAGATGAGAGTGAACTAACCCATCAGCATAATCAAAATAATAATTTAGTCACATTACAATTCAGACAGAAACAACACCCAAAATGGGAAGCAGGATACAATTAGCCCGACTTTCAAGCAGTATTCATGAGCCTAAAAATCAGGTTAACATAACTACTTAGTAATTGATGTATGCAAATGTAATGTTTCTATTGCCATTAATGAAGTTTGAGAGGAAACGACAGAATATGTTCAAATTAACACTGGACAGGGGAAAGGCAGAGCACTGACTGCTCTTTGAGCAGCCTGGACCCAGCAGACACTGATTCAGCCCTCAACTCCCACATCTCCCACATCAGGAGGACTCCAGCCCGACCTGGGAATTGGGTGGGATCTGCTTTCCACCAGTGGAGTCTGTTACTGGTTAAAATTCTGCTAAAATTACCTGTTAATGGTTAAAATTCTGCCAAATCCTCAGTGGGGTCAGGATTTCACACCCAACACCCATTGCTGGTTTTCAGGAGAGGTGGAATTAGGTGCACAGAAGCTGATGTTTACTAAGAGCACACTGAAAAAGCAGTAAAAGCAATCCTGTGTCTTTCTAAAGAGCAGGGCTGAACAGAGGAGAAATAAATTCATTGGACACAGATGAATTTGCCACAGAGATAAAATAAACTTCACCATCTGATTATCACATAAGATTCACCACAATGAAAAAAAAAAAAAGCCAAACCCCAAAATAATTAAGCCAATATGCATATCAGATTCTGGATCGAGCAATTTTGCTGCACTGAGCCTGGAATTTCAATGATCTTGTCTGTGGATGACTAAAGGTTACTGCTCTCACCATTCAAATGGAAAAATGTGTTCATCAAAAACATATCTATTAGCTCCACAATAGTAAGCACTCTGTGAATACAAAGAAGTTTCTTAGGAATAGGTAATGCTGAAGACTTACCCAGAAACGAGGGAGCTGCCAATTTTCAGAAACAATTACTCAATTTGCCAGCAAACATATTTTCTTTCCGAGCTCTGGAAGGAGAGGCCTGGTTGTACTCACACACTAATGCCTATGTTTGCAGCTCTATATACTTCAGTATTTTTAATTTTCTGGTAACTTGTCTGGATATAATTTTAGAGATTCTATTAAATATTTTATAGAGCAGCCTATTGTAAATCAATCTCTGACATAATGTACCATTATTTCCCATAGATCTTTTTCTGCAGCTCAAAAGCATTTCAATAAAGCTCTAAAAGCCCTGGCAATGACAACACACTGTGTTGTGCATCACCATGGCAATGCTTCAGAAAATAGCTTTGATTTGGGGTCAGAAAGATCAAACATTATATTAGATTGAAAGTACAGAGTTCATCTTGATACAACCTGGAACTATCATGTCCTAACTGGTCTGTTCTCAGCTGCTGAGATTGGAGGCAAGGCTGAGGCAAGAGGAATCCTGCTGGATGCTGAAGGGATTCAGACCTTTGGTCCACAGGACAGAAAGTCTCAGAGTAGGACTGAGGTCCAGTTTCCCAGAGCCAGGAATTCAAGGTTTGAGCCATCAAAAGCAGGATTTCAGGAGAATTCATAAGAATTCAAAAGAAGAAATTATTATGGATCACCTGTTGCTTCCTGCATCACTTAACCTTTCTCTTCATCCTTAAATCATGCAGCTGGACTGCTCCAAGGGGCTGAAATGGTGCTTTTGAAAGAGAAAATAACGTGGTGCTTTTGAAACTTCAGCTGTCACCCCTCACAGCCCTCTCAGGTAACCCCTGGCTGTGACAAACAGCTCTGCCATGCCCTGGGCAGAGCCTGGATGTGGTTTCTGGTCCCTGAGTGCAGATTCCAGACTCCACTCTGCTGCAATTCCCAAACCCCCACAGAGCTCCCCCAGCTGCACAGTTAATCTCAGCCCTAGGAAAGCAGAACAGCAAGAAAGGAACTTCTTTTAGCAGAGGGGGTTGGTTGACAAGATTTTTATGTTGTTTTGTTGTGGGTTGTTTGTTTGGTCTGGGTTTTTTTTAAACCACGGGTACTTTTTAAAAGTACAAAAAAAAAAATTAAAATCCCTGGTCTTGGAGTCGAGGTGGGTGGAAGAAACCCACAGATTATTTCTTTCTTCTTTCCACCTCATGTCTTAGGGTGACTTCACATCTTGATTCAAAGAAACAGCCACTGTTTCAAGTGGAGTGAAATTCCTTCCTGCCCTCTGCCATGGAATAATCTCTCTCCCAGGAAGGATCCCTCTTCAAAAGCTCCTCTCTCTCGGTGCCTGCACATCCAGGGCACTGAACTCAGGGGGTCCCAGCTCTCAGAGGCTGCTGCTCTGCACACACAGAAAGGATCAAGGGGTCACTGGCAGGAATTTCTCTTCAGTCACACAAAGGATTTTTAAAGGACTCTTCCAGAACTGGTGAAAGGAATGAGGGACATTTTACAAACCAGCTGTGGGTAGATAAAACTGACACTGAGAGAGAAAAGAACCAGTGGGAAGGATTCCACTGATGGATGAATGGAAAGAGAGAGATTTGTCTTTACAAACTGTGGGTCTGCTGATAAATGAAATTGGATATTGAGAGATGAAAGAAACAATGGAGAGAATCATAAATTCCATAGGAATTAAAAAAAAGGGGGGGTTTTACATTAGAAGGGAATTTTGGGTGTTTTGGGAAGTCTGAACCTCTCAGGTACCTCAGCAATGGGGAAAGAGAGAGAGAAATGAGGTTGGGAAATTGGGATTAAAAGGGAGGCTGTGTCCTCTAAAAATTCAAGATACCCCATGGGAAATGCCCCACAGCCTCTCCCTTTATCCCAATGAAGTCACAGGACTCCTCTGTCTCCTTTTTGGACACAAACCTCTGGTGGTTTTGGGTTCATTTTCTGACACTGGCAACTTGCAGAGGTCAGTTCTGTTTCAGGGAACAAAACTGCAGGAGGAGAGGAAATGGAAGGAGGGAACAAGAAATGGATGTGGGGGAGGCAGGGAGTTCTCACTGGACTGTTACACCCCAGCTGTGTGTGAGACACGGCTGCTTAAAATAACACATGGCAAAAATACACGGAGAAAAATCTTGTTTGTGTTAGTTTGGAAGCTGGAGTAGCCACCCTGGAGAGCTTGTGCAAGGTTTCAGCAATGCAAGATGAAAATCAAACACAGCAGACAAAGAAACAAATGACCTATGAGTGATACAGGGGAGAATTCATCAGTAATACTTAACTTCAGACTGGGGGTGACTCAGAGCCAGCACATATAAAAGAGAGATGTCAAGTCCTGGAAAATAAAAACCAAAAATTTAAAATATTCTCTGTTTGTTCCCAAAGGTTGCCTTATCAATGTACTCTTTCCTAAATACAAAAATAACTAAAATTATAAGGATTCCCTTCAGCAGCAAAGCCATGGTGAAGAGCAAGTTTAAGTCCATTCTCATCCAGGTACATGGGATGAGACATGGAACTGCTCATCCTGTAATGTCAGCTTTGTAAAACCAAGAGATGCTTTATTTACTTATTCATACCCTGCAGGATTATGACTTTTTCATGGAAAAGCCAGGACTTAAGATGAGCTTTGCTGTCAACAGATCAGGCCCTCAGCCTGTTTCCTCCCTTGGGATATCCTGGATGCACAGAACATCCATGTGTGAACCTCCTCTTTGTCTTTCTCAGAATCCCAGAATCCCAGAAAGCCCATCTAAAGCCATGATTTCCTTCAGCTTTGCTCCCACTGAGCAGTCCAAAGCAGCCAGAGTTTGGGTTTTTTTTTAATTTTGAAAGTGTTAATTTAAGCTAAAATCCTCTGCTCATTTCTACAGGCAGTTCTCTGTTCTGGGAGATGAGGTTTTTGTCTTCAGCTCCCTGGATTTAAATCTCTGCAGCTAAAGGAAGACAACCTGATGATAATGGATGAATCACCTCTGGGTCATTAAGAACTGCCCCTCGTGGAGCTGCCAGGGAACTCCGGGAGAATTTAAAGGAATTGGATGTTTTCCTCCTTCACCTTCTGGGCCTGGTGGTACTCAGAGTGTGACTGAGCTGAGGCAGCAGCTCAGGAGGTAAAAGCTGCTGGACAGTGGCAGTTGCTGGAGTCAGGAGCTGAAGGTGCAGCCAGGCTGCTGAGGCTCAGCACTGCCAGCTCATTAATTAGTCCTTCGTTAAGGTCTGGGATCTGCATGTTGGATTAATGCTCAGAAGCAGCTGGCCAGCAAGGAGCTGTCCCCCGTCCCTGTGTGCAACCAGCAGGGGGGCAGAGGCCAGCACCACAAACAGCCCACATTAAACACCACATTAGAGGTGGATTTCTTTTGAATAAGAATAAAATTTCATGTGACTGAGGAAGCAGCTATGTTCACACTTTTCTACAGCAGAGGACAAGCATTGTTTGGGTTTTTTACAGAGCCCCAAATATGGCTTTAAATTATTTGCTCACCACCAGAATTCTTTTTGGTTTATGTGTTTTAAGAAATCTTCAAAAAGCCACTGAATTCTTCTGAGGTACAATTAAACCTGAGCCTGAGAGCTCACAGCAGTCTTACACTGGGGTTTCAGAAAGAAAATGAAGAAGAAATCTGAACTGTTTGGAAATCAGAAGACAAATCTGTGAACCAGACTTTTTCCCATGCTCACACACCCAAAAATCCCCCCCAAAAACCTAACATAAAACCAGTATTCATTACAGGTGATTCATCTGGGTTTGTTTTCTAGTTGCCAACCTTTGAGCATTCAAATGTGCAACCTTCAGGTCCCTTCATATTAACAAAGACATGAGACTGGGAATGTCACAAATTCTGCAACCTTTATTGAATGTACAATGGCATGGTCAGAAGAAAACTGTACATTTAGAAGACAAAAACAGTTGGTGTGTTCCATGATCTTCAAGAAACATCCAGAAAGTTGAATATTGGACATTCTTGACCTTTCTAATATACAAATACTCCAGCTACAGAAGAAAAATATAAAGTTGGCCCCAGGTATTTTATAGAAGGAAATAAAAAGCTGGACAAGGTGAGGTTTCTTTTAATTATCATTAAGATTTTTTTTTCCCTAAAAAAAAAATGCTCCTTTGTTCATTTGGAGCATTTCTAACAACAAAAATAAAATCATGCAATATAAACCTTAATTTGTGAGCACCTATAGCTGCCTTAGAAATTCAACTCAGATGTTGATAACAACAAGTTAAAAATAATGTAGGTCTCTGAGGAAATTATTCCAAATTTTATCTTCAGTCCACTCCATTTAAAGTTTTCAGGAAATTATTTTTAAACATTTTTGAAAGCTCTTATGGCTTATGCAAGAACCCCTATTGTTAACCTAGATGGAAAACACTTTCCTACCTGGCATTTTACATTTTTTTTTTTAAATCTACTGCTGAGCATGAATATACAGCTTAAAATTTCAATTGGGTTGGCATTGTCCACTGAAGTATTTCCTGTAACTGATTATCTCCTCATTCCTTTAACTAAAAATCTGAACAATCCCAAGGTTTTTTAAGCATTTCTTGCAGCACACCATGATTTGCTCAAGGTCAGGCCCCACTCAGCTGTGTTTGGCAACGTGGGCAGAGGCAAATGTTGCCATGTGCTTCCAGGGTCACATTTTATATCTGTTCCAGTCTTGGACACTTTCTGAAAGGAGGGAAATTCCAATTCCAGCTGCTGGTGTTGCTCAGTGCAGAACAGTCCAGAGGAGCAGGCAGGAGGGGCTGCCTGAGTGGCACAAGGGAGCCAGAGCTGCCCCTCTGCATGCAGGGGCAACAGCCTGATCTGGGAGAAACAGCTGTGGGGAACATCTGGGGAAAACATCCTGATCTGGGAGAAACAGCTGTGGGGAACATCTGGGGACAGCATCCTGATCTGAGAGAAACAGCTGTGGGGAACATCTGGGGAAAACATCCTGATCTGAGAGAAACAGCTGTGGGGAACATCTGGGGACAGCATCCTGATCTGAGAGAAACAGCTGTGGGGAACATCTGGGGGAAACATCCTGATCTGGGAGAAACAGCTGTGGGGAACATCTGGGGGAAAATCCTATTCCAAGACAAACAGCTGTGGGGAACATCTGGGGGCAACATCTGGGGTTCCAAGAGAAATAGCTCTGGGAGATGGCTGGGGAGAAATCCTATTCTGAGAAACAGGTCTGGGAGATATCTGGGGAGAAATCCTACTCCAAGAGAAACAGCTGTGGAAAATACCTGGGGAGAACATCTGGTTCCAAGAGAAACAGCTGTGGGAAACATCTGGAGAGAAATCCTACTGCAAGAGAAACAGCTGTGGAAACATCTGGAGAGAAATCCTACTGCAAGAGAAACAGCTGTGGGAGAATGGAGAGAACTGCAGCCCCTCTCAACCTCACCCACTCTGATTCCAGGGTAGCACAGGCTCAAGATGATTTCCTCCCAATTTCACATGTGTAAACTTGCTGTAGGTGACTCAGGAGCTGCTTTATGGAAGTTTATTGATCTGAGGTCTATCAGCTGCTAAAAATTCCTGTCTGCCACTGGTGTGTGAGAAGATCCACTCAGGTGTCACAGCTGGATGACACTGTCACTAATAGTCAAGGACAGCTGACCTGGCTCTTCATTAACATCCCCAGTTCCTATTAATGTCATCAGAACCAGGCCTGGTGGTGATACCACACTGGAGCAACAGTGACCCAATTCAAAATGACAGTTTCAGCTTCAGTCTTGTTGCGTTAATAATGGACATTTTCTGCAGCCACTCTCCCCTGGCAGCCCGTGCTGGGATTCTGCCTCTCAAATCCCTTCTGCCTCCATTCCCACCCTGTTCTTCCCCTTCTCTGCCCCTGCAGTTCCCCAGGAAAGGGCAGAGGTGCTCTGCAGAGGGTTTTTTCCAGGCTGTTTTCCCCCTTTTTCACTGTCTGTTATTATATTCACTGTCATTGTCCTGGGGTCTCTGTGAGTGCTGAACGTTCTGATTTGTCAGTGCCATCTCCTCAACCTCAAAATGGACCAAAGAGTTCATCATTTCCTCCTGAAGTCTTGAGTTTATTCTGAAAACAAAAAAGAAGGAATTTGAACTAAGCCCAAGCTCTTTCTGCTCACTGAGAATTAAATGCTGATATTAAACACTGGCTTACCAAAGACTGCCATGTTCATCCTCTGCAAGTAAAGTGAAGATAAAACAGAATTATAAATGTTCATGTCACTTCTGTCTGCACAGTGTTCTCCTGTCACAAACATTTAGAAACACTTCACCTCTCACAAAACCAGAATTAAACAGCTCTGGGCCCTGTTGTGTCGATGTGTGAACTGCTTCACACCAGCTTTTAGAACCAATTATTTTGGTGTAAAAATCCATAAAAGATGTGTACATTTTTCTTCCATTCTTTAAATAGCTTTTAATGTTATTTCCATGGAAACCACTTACAAGCACATGCCTGATGTTTGTGGGTTCAAGCATCATCCAGGAACTCCAAATCCCAAAGGCTGCATCAATAAGCTGAATTCCTAAGGTCCATTCCCAGCAATTGATACACTGATGTTTATTTACTTCTCAAGGCAGCAGAAAACAGAGCTGCTTAACCCAGACAAGTTTGAAGCAGACAGTGTATATTTTAGGCCCTTTTTCTCCAGTACAATTACTTTGCCTGCAGTACTGTCAGAGGCAGCCGAAGGCTTTTCAAATAACAGGCAAAATTGGGTTTTGTAACACCAAAAATGAGGAATTATTTCTTTTCAGGCCAGCAAAATTCAGACGCCCTTTGGCAGCAGAAGAGCTTTTCCCAAACCAAACTCTCTTGGTTACCTGTGGTGAATGTCACATCCATGAAAACCTGATTATTCCACAAACAGCTCAGAACAAAGCAGGCAGCACCAGAGAAAGCTGAGGGTTCCTGGTTATTAGCAAAACTTTCAGTTTCTCAAGGGTTTAATACATCTGACAACCAATTAAAAGCAAAATATTCTCCCAATTTATTATTTTTCTTAATTATCTTGAAAGCATTTCTAGAAGGCAAGTGACCAATTAGTCTGAGGGGTGATACACCACAGAAACCACTTGGGGTTTCCACAGGACTGGATCTGGTGCTGTGGCAGACTGGTAATTAAGGCACAGATTGCTCTGATTTACATCCATTTTATAATTGCAACACTATTCATGTCACTGAGCTGCACCCAGCTAAAGCAAGAGTGTTTCAGGTTGAATTTCTTTAGGAGCTTTTGGAATTGGGTTATTTTTTAAAACTTAACCAGGCTTCTGGAAAGAGAAGATCTGTTCACAGACAGCTTTTTTCTAACCTTCCCCTTCCACTCTTTCTGTTTCTTCTTTGCTTTGAATGCTTAATAACCTTTGTATGACAAGGTCCTTAAAGCTCTCAGCTTTTCAGCTCTCCTTTCTGATTCCCTTTTAAATTCACATTACTCTATGTCCTTGCTCTTCTTTGCCATTTTACCAATTCTGGGATCACAACAGTGTAGTGAAGAATTTGCCTCAGCAACCTCAAACAATAGTCTGTGACAAACCAGTAAAATTGCTAAATCCATGAATAATAAGTGAATTCTCATACACTATCCCATGGGATAACATAAAGAAGAATGTCTTACTCATTATTAATAAGAAATAATGAAGAATGGGATATTGGGAAGGAATTCTTCCTTGAGAGGGTGGGGAGGCCCTGGCACGGGGTGCCCAGAGAAGCTGTGGCTGTCCCTGGATCCCTGGAAGTGCCCAAGGCCAGGCTGGATGGGGCTTGGAGCAGCCTGGGACAGTGGGAGGTGTCCCTGCCATGGCAGGGGTTGGAATGGGATGGGATTTAAGGTCTCTCCCAACCCAACCCATCCCATGATTCTCTGATGTGATTCCACGATATTCCCAGCAGATCTGCTCCTACTTGGCAGTGGCTGCAGGCTGAGCCTGGGCAGGTTGAGCTCCCATCACCAAAATGTGCTTCTCAACAAGCAAGAGCCCCTCTGCTGCCTGTGCACACCCAGCTGAGGCACAGCAAGCCTTGCTGCCGGTGAGAACTGGGGAGTGAGGAGCGTTACATCCCCTGCCAGACCCCCAGCCCTCTGCCCCAGCCCTGCTCCAGGCTGCTGAAGTCAGCCCTCCCCAGCAGCGTGGTTTTAAACGGAGCAGTGAGTCCTCAAAGCACTCAGAAGGCGGCTGCCCAGCCGGCCCAGCTGTGAAAAGCCAGCAGTGCCATCCCTTGACTGAAGGATGTAAGGCACGTGTGTGGCAGGACAGAAACAGCCACCAGCAGGCTGGCAGCACCCTCCCCTCTGCCTTCCTGCCAGTGCAGCCTCTCGGCAAAGTCTCCCTGTGGGGAGAGTGGCCCCCAGAGGTTCCTGCAGTGCCTGAGCTCAAACAGCTGCCAGCCATGAGGAAGGGTTTCGCTGGCACAGAACAGCTCTGCTCACACCCACCGGGAGGGAGGGGCACTGTGCCAGTGTCACACGGCGAGTCACGGCGTGGCCACACTCCCAGAGCCACAGAACAGGCTCCTTCCTCCTCCTGAGATCACCACTGAGCACCACCAGCCAGAGCAGAACACTCATGGCACTAAAACACAGCTGGGATCAGGGCACCACGTGCCCAGAGCCACGGAAAAGGTTCCTCACTTTGGAAGATCTCAAAGCCAACAACCTCAGACAGAATGACTCTATTTATAGTGGTTCTACTTCACCAATTCCCACTTGAAAACATGACATAAATCTTTTATAAATGATGGGTTAGATGATTTAAAAGAATGTTTCCCATTGTTAAATGTTAGAAAGATTAGTAGACCAAAAAGCTGCTTATAGCTGTGGCTGTAATGGACATTGTTCTCTAGCTATGGGCTCATTATAAGCTCCTCACATCTATGAAATGCCTGTATAGATGCAATATTATCATTATTTACAGTCTGGTCATTCAAGTAGTTAAAATTTTTGGTGTGTTTTAAATTCTGGCTGAAAAGAAGAGCAGGAGAAGACACCAAATGAAGGCACCTCCCCTGCTGGTCTCAGGATGCTTAGAATCAGAAATAGGGAATGGTTTGGGTTGAAAGGGAACTTAAAAACCACCCCTGCCATGGGCAGGGACACCTTCCACTATCCCAAATTGCTCCAAGCCCTGTCCAACCTGGCCTTGGACACTGCCAGGGATCCAGGGGCAGCCACAGCTTCTCTGGGCACCCTGTGCCAAGGCCTCCCCTCTCTCAAAGGGAACAAATTTTCCCTATAATCCCACCCAACCCTACTCTCTGTCAGGTGTAAGAACAGAGCCAAGGCACAAGCATGGGGATCTCCCCTTCTGCAAAACCCTCCTGCTGTTCTGCTCCTGAGTGAAGAGCATTGGGAGGATTTGAGGACCCCTTGGTCCCCTTCTCCAGCTTTAGGGCAGCTCAGAGGTGGATTTTTCCTTGCGGCCAGTGCCACCCACACCTGTTCTGCAAACCAAAGGAGTCTGTTCCAGGCACAATCCCTCCCCTGTGCGTCACTCCTCCTGCACAGACACCTGCGAGATGTGGCAACAATTTCCAGTAACCTCGGACAAACAGGGGCTAATCACCGTGCTCAGTAATTCACAGCAGCCTTTTCTGAGGACGTGCAGATTGAATATTGCACTGCACTGAGCCGTTTGACCAGAATCTCATTAAGGCATTATGCTGTGAGAGGTGGAAAAGAGGGAATCTGGCCTTGGCTCTTACTTGCTCCATCTAAATGGACTGACAATTTGCTTTACAGCAATATTGGTGAGGAGCAAAGGGCAGGAAAATCTGCCCTTTCGAATGTGAGTTATGGGCTGCTACAAGAGGATGTTATCAACTATTTACACAGCTTTTGAGCCTGAAGGGGAAGAGGACAACTGGCTTTTATACTGTGAAGACAATTTGAAATTGCTGAACATTTAGAAAAACAAATACAAACCAAATAGAAGGTTTCAAGATCATCTTGTTCCATCCCTGCCATGGGCAGGGACACTTCCCACTGTCCCAGGTTGCTCCTAGCCCTGTCCAACCTGGCCTTGGACAATCTCTTCCCTAATTGCTTGGAACATCTCTTATCTAACTTTTCTTAAGTTCTCACAAAGCTAAATTATCATCAGTAGTGAGAGGAATCAAAATTAAATCTAAATAAAAAGCTTTTAAATCTAGAAAGAATCTCTGCGAATTTGAAAGTCGGTGGGAATCAGATGAGGTGTGAAACACCTTGAGGAGGCAAAGCAGTTTAAACACTCAGCTTTCCCCATCATTTTTCACTTCACAAAATACCATTTTGCCCATGTTAGTGGCAGCAGATGTTAAACAGAACTCAGCAAACAGCATCATTTGCCTCTCTGTGTTCAGTAACCAGCACAAGACACTTCTGCTGGACTTCATCTGGTGAGGAAGTTTGAAAGTTCTTTTCTAGAGGTGCAGGTCTGGAGCAGACACCTCTCCTCAGAGTGGGCTGCACTGAATAACAAAGAGAGTGGGCTGCTCTGAATGATAAATAAACCTTCAAAGATCTTCTCCAAATGCCAAACCCCAAGTACTAGAGTGACTGTTTGCACTTCACAGCAACATAAATATCAATCTAAGGGTAGAAGATGATAAATTCTTCACAGACATGAGTTATGGAAACTTTGCTGGGTACCAAAAAGGATGAGTTCTATGTTAAAGCCCGTGTTCCAGTGGGGAGTGGGTCCATGACACACACATCTCAAGGAGCCAGCAGAGGGTACAGCGATTATTGCTCCTCCAGCGTGGCCCAGGGGAATGGTTACAGCAAGGTGAGAGCTGCCAGTGCTTCTGAGAAGGGTTGGTGTGTCCCCAGCGCTGCCCTTGGGGCACGGGGCCGCGCCCACCCCATCAGGGTGGCACACGGTGGGTGCCAAGGAAGAGGCTCCTGCTGTCACTGCCTGGAGTTCAGCTGCTCTGTGAGAAAATAACCTCCCTGCTTCGCTGGGGCCATCAATCCCACACGTGGCAGGACGTGATTTGCACTCGCACGCATCCAAAAGGCTGCACATCACACCAGCCAAATGGAAAAACATCTCATCAGAGGAGCACTGGGGAGGATCTCGTGGAGAGGAGAATTAATGCTGCTGGCTTGTGTCGACCGAGGTGTTGGAAAATAGACCGAGTTTAGTTTTATTTTATTTTATAACTTTAGCCAGTTTTCATAGGATCACAGAATGAACTAGGTTGGAAAAGACTTTTGATATCATCAAGTCCAATCTACGTTCACCTTTGCCCCCGGGGAAGGGAATTCGAGTTTCTTTCCAGGGGCGTTGTCTCGACAGACTGGGAGTAGCACAGAAGATCCTCAAAGGATATCAGCGATCAGTGGCTATTAATGGACCATCACCTCCAAACAGCTCCCCTGGCACGGCCGAGACAGCTGGTCTGGGACAGAAGAGACAAAAATGAGGAACTAATTAACATCAGAAGCGATCTGTAACCAACAGGAATCCAAATACCAAGAACTCCGTAATTTGGAACCAATGAAAACTGAACCAATGAATCCCTGTATAAGGTTTGTGAAAAATCCAGTAAATTCCACGTGTCACGGAGTGATTTTCTCTGCACTCCCGGGCTATGTGTGGGTGAAATGATTTCTGTGGCATATCCTGGTCAGAACAACATCCTGGCCAGAAATAAAGAAATGCCTTGATTCTCTAACAACTAAAAATATCGTCGGAGGGGTTTTGTTTTTCCCGCAGTTTCGGTGACAAAGGGACAAAGACGCTGAAAGAATTCTGCTTCCTCCACGGGAACGGGAGCGAGCCTCACTGCTCCAGCCTGCTCCTCCCACACACACACAGGGAATGGGCAGCAACACCCCTCAACAGCAGCAATACGGGTATTCTCATGTCTATTTTCTCCTTGTTTTATTTTACACCCCTTTTTGCCCAGCCAGACTAAGGGGTTAAAGAGCAACACCTGCTGAGTAGGGGAAATTCCCCTTTGTGCAGAGCCATCCCACGAGTCATCACATAAATTGTCTGGTTTGAGAATTTGGGTTGAATTGCCCGATTCAGGAATTTGGGTTGAATTGCCTCATTAAGGGGGATTTGGGTTGAAGCCTTGGACAACCATAGATTCCCACACATCTCCAGGACAGGCCCACACAACCCCATCCTTCAAGGATTTCCAGGTAAATTAAACAAGTAATTCCTTCTTTCCTGTCCTGTTTAGAAATTTTTCTCGCCCCGAAGTCCTCTCAAAGATGACAATATCTGGGCTGGGTTTTGTGGATTTAGCAGTCTTCTCCCATTTGAATAGAAGATACCGAGATTTAATGGTTTTCTACTGGTTTTGCTTGAGAAGAAAGGTGTCCCTGAAAGCTGGATGTATGTACTCGAGGATCAGTGACACAGAACTCCCCTAATAAATATGTTTATCGACTGCATATGGATATTCCTTTCCTGGTATCATTTTAATTCTTATTCAACTTATCAACTAGCCCCATTATCTCATCTTCATGATTCAAAAACTCTTGGAACACGATGTGAAAAAGCCAAGGTACTAAAGAACAGGGACACTTAAAACTAGTTCACATGCCATGCCCTTAATTTACTGTAATATAAAAAAATTTACCTTTGCTTCTGTTCTAAATGAGGTTCATGATCAGTTCGCAGCTCCTCTCATTATATTTATATGCATGACATTACTACATTTGTAATAATGCTAAATGACATAGCTTCCAGCACGAAGAAGAAATTGCCTCCCACTCTCACACAGGAACCAATTCCTACGTGTCCATTAGAAGGCATTAAATTTTGGTACCAGCACATTCACAATCCCTGAATTATTTGCAGATTAAATCATCTGGAAAACGTGTAATGAATCTGCTCTCATGCAATTTAGAAAACTTAGCAGACTTCTAAGATTTCTTCATCATCAAAACATCCTTGTAGTTTGGCTAAGACATTTTCCCGAGCTGTTACTGAATTGCTGATCCCATTTATCCCTGCAAATGGATTTAACTCCTGGACCAGCTCATTGCAGAATCCCACAGGCATCAGTGGTTGTATTTAGCTTGGACTCCCAGCAAATCACACACTGAATCACTCTGCATCCTGGATTTCTGGTTATGGAAATTGCTCATTAGAGCACACTTCAGTTTTGTCACTGTTCCTACAGTGCTGTTAAACCAAGAGAGATTTTGACTTCAGAAAGTCAAATTATGGAAAGGAAATTGTTATCTAAGAGGTTTATAATGGATACCTTGATAAAGAGTACTTCCTATGTTACATTATACACATTCTGATAAAAACATGACAAACCTTCCTGACAAATTATAGAGAATGGTCATTATGGAAAAGTCTTTGCCTCACAGGAATTCAAATGCATCTCCTGGTGACATTATACCTACTGCCACTTCAATAGCTCTCAGCTCAATTCCCAGCTTTCCTCTTACTGATGATAAACAGTGACTGCAACAACACAAATAACATAAAACCAGAGCAGCACTCTCTGGCTGTTGGAAAATTGCAAATGGAAAATAAGAGTAAATCTACATAGAGACAGGCTGAGAGATGGAACACGGATTCAGACAGAGCATGAATGCAGTAGATAAAGTGCATATGTAATTTAGGTTTATTTTTAAATAACAGATGCCTGAGCCATCTGGATTTGGGGTTCACATCTCCACACCCCATGCTCTTGTCTCAGGACTGCAGAACACACTGTTAAGATCTGTGCATTTTTTAGCATTTTGCAGCACCCCTTTTTTCGGTTTATATTTAGTGTAGACACCAAAACATTTTGAGATGTGTTTGTAAATATGTGTATCTGTGCAGAAACATTTTCTTGAGCTGTTTCTGTAAGCTTTGCCTTAGTTAAAATGAGCAGGACAGAGCTGATGTCTTTTTCCCTGCACATATAAACCAATCTCACATTAAGGTGTCTCCAGCCCGGGTGTTTGCTCCTTTTTCACCGAGCATGTATCACTGTGTGTTTATCTTATTGTTCCTTCCCGCTTCCAAGCAAAACCTCCCACAGAGATTTGGAGGCAGCAGCCAGCCCGGCTGTGCACATCCAACAGCCAGCCCTAATGCTGTCACGCCTCATTAAGTGACCTCCTGCTCCTTTCTGCACTTGCCCAGGGTTTCTGGATGTCCAGCAGCAACAACTCGTCTGTCACAGGAGAGCAGCTCCGTGGTCTCTGTCCCACACAGCTCTGAGGGATCTGCCAAACACAGGGAAATGTCCTCTGACACTGTGCAGAGCCAGAGCTGCTGCTGCCATCTCCTTTACTGAAACCAGAACTAACTCCTGGGATTTTTTTTTATTATTTGGAAAAAAAGAAGACACGATTGTATCAGAGCACTGCCATGCCAGTATCATCTGTCTGCTCCGGTGGTGTTGGTGTGTCACAGAAAACACATGGCAAATTGCTTTGGAGCAGTAAGAAGCATTGAAATTGTATTCTGAGAAACTATTCTTCTCCAGAGCATTCAGAGAGGGGCTGGATTTGTGAAGCAAGAACTAAAGGCAGTGTAAAGCCCTGGAACTGGCAGTGCTGTTGAGCCACAACAGATCGTTTGAAAGCAAGCAAAGCTCTCTCGCTGTCTTCCCCCGAGGTCCTCCTGGGAAGCCATCTGCTCTGTGGTGCCTTGCACTCAGCAAAGCCACCCCCACACCGCAGCGCTCCGAGCTGGCCTGAGCAGCTCCACTCTGTGCCCCTGGGCTGAAAGCTGCTCCGGAGGGAACCCGTCCTATTTATCCCACACAGTTCTGCCACTGTCCTCAGCCCTGTGCGCTCGCGTGGCTGCACAAACACGGCGTGCCCGAAGGGGAAAGGCTCTGCAGCTTTTCTGGGGGATTTTATTGCACTGGGATGCAGCTCCAGGGATATTCACCCTTCACTCTGCCACGAGCCGTGTGTGTGATAGCACGGAGCTGTTTCGGAATAATGCAGCTGTAAAACCCTCGTGACCACGGTTACGAGGGCACCCTCTGCAAGTGTGCTGCTCCATGTGGGAATCACGGGCTGGAGGGATGGGATGGCACCCACAGGGACCTGGACAGTCAGAGGTGGGATGGGAGAACCTCGCCAAGCTCGGCAAGGCCGAGTGCCTTGTGACAGGTGCTGCACTTGTGGCAGCACCCAAGGAATGGCTGGAGCTGGACCAGGAGGGATTTAGGTTGGATATCAGGGAAAGGTTCTTGCCCAGAGGGTGCTGGCACTGCCCAGGCTGCCCAGGGAAGGGGCACGGCCCCGAGGCTGCCGGAGCTCCAGGAGCGTTCGGACAGCGCTGCCAGGGATGGACAGGCTGGGCTTGTTGGGGTGTGGATTTCCCCTCTCCACAATCGAAGCTCTTCCCCCTTGCTCTGCCACTCCAGTTCCTGAGGAAGAATCCCTCTGGTTTGTTGGGGACTGTTGGGCTGTCCTGTGCAGGACACGATACTGGTGCGTCCCTTCCAACCCAGAACATTCTGTGACCCTTGTGCCTATTTACAAGTGCCTGGAGCGACATGACGAGGGGATACAACTTCAAAATGACACAGGGAAGGATCAGACTGGATATGAGACTGGAAATTCCTGTCTGTGAGGGACGCGAGGCCGTGGCCCAGGTCGGTCCCAGGACGGTCACGGCTCGGCTGAACGCAGACACCGCACCCACGGCAACGCTGCGGCTTTAAGGCGGCGCTCGGGGCGTGTTCCCGGCCCGCCATGCGCGCTCGGGGGGCCGGGCCGCTGCCGTGAGCCGGCGGTGCCGCC
>VZRX01000108.1:0-33615 GCA_013398075.1 Notiomystis cincta
ATACAATTTCTGCATTTTCTTTTCTGCATTCTCTTGCACTGATGCAAGAGCAAGAGCAATTATATTTTCTCCACTTTTCACCACTGTCAGCGATTCCTGCTGTCCATTTATGATATCATGGACTTTTTCCCACTCAAACCAGCCGTCTGCTGGAAGAGGACAAACACTGTGCCACCGTAAATAGTTTGATAAGTCTTTAGCCTGATTGTTTGAATCATTTGCCATTATCCTGCCGACTATGCCAAAAATGTTACAAATGGATGTGGGGGTTTAGATAAGTCCCTGCCTGCTGCCTGAGGCCTGGGCAAAGGCAGGGACTTATCTAAACGCCCACATCCATTCGTAACACCCTTAAAGACCCTAACATTTGTCTTTGCCCATTGCTCAGAATTGCTGAAGGTGGCTAGTGCCTCTGGAGACAGCCTGGTCCAATTTCCCTGTACACTTTTGCTGACCAGCTAGGTCAGCAAAAGTGGATTGCCCAAGACCCTATTTGGTTGTGTTTTGAGTATCTCCCAGGATGGAGACTCCTCAACTTCTTTGAGTACCTGTTCCAATGTTGGATCACCTTCATAGTAAGAAAAAATCAAAACCAAAAGAAGCTAATGTTTATGTGTTTCAGTTTTTGTCCGCTACCTTACCCTTTCACTTGATACTTCAGAAGAGCCTGACTCCTTCTTTTCTGCCTCCCATCAGATGCTTATTATAGATGGGGTTTCTTCCAAGCTTTTTCTTTTTGAGGATGAGCAGTTCCAGCTCACTCAGCCTTCCCTTGTGGGACAGATTTGTAGCCCCTTAATGATCTTTGTGATCCTTCATCATATTTATTGCCAGCATGTGAGTCTGCCTTGTACTGGGAAGCCCAGCGCTGGACATAGCCCTGCAGAGGTGACTCCTTCAATGCTGGGCAGAATGGAAGGACCACCTGCGTTGATCTGCTGGCAGCTCTTCCCTATGCAGCCCAGGATCTCTTGGCTGCCTCTGCTGCAGAGGCTTACTGTTGGCTGATGTTCAGATGAGCTGACTCTGTCAGTGAGTCCTTCTCTGCAAGGCTGCTCTCTCCCCCAGCATGAGCTGGGGCTTGGGATGACTCCTTGCCTGGTGCAGGGCTCTGCCTTTTGTGTTGCTGAACTTCCTGAGATTCCCATCAGCACATTTCTCCAGCCTGTCGAGGTGCCTCTGAATAGCAGATGTGTTATCAGCTATTTTGTATAATCTGAAAGTTTGCTGAGGGGGCTGTGTCCCTTTGTCTACGTCATGCATAAACACGTTAAACAATATTAGCCCCAGTATCGTACTCTGGAGTCACACAACCTGTAACTGTCCTCCAGCTGGACTTCATTCCACTTACCACAACCCTCTTAGCCTGGCAGCTCAGACAGTTTTCAATCCACCTCACTTTTCTCCAGCCCATCTAGAGATTGTATGAAGTTAAAATCTGTATCAGTAAGTAAGGACCCATTGAACCATTGCTAATGAAAAGGTCCAGATAAATATTTCTGGAAACAGGAGAGAGAAGCAGAGACAGGTGGTTGCAAAAGAGCAGGGAGAGAAAAAGAGGTGGATAAGTACAGTTTTGGGTGGGAATTCTGCTAATAAGCTGTGGCTTAGCTTTCCCTTTGTCTGTAATAGACTTTGGAAATGTGGACTGATTTTTGGAGAAAAGTAAGTCAAAATATTAGGAACGCAAAGCGCACAATCTTGTTTGGAGATCTCAAAAAGCTGCACAGTAAACCTGAGCCGTGCCATGGCTCAGTTTCACAAGGACAGCTGGCTGAAATAAATGTAGTGGATTCAAACCCTTCTTGTTCCCATAGGAGAACAACTTTCCTTTGATTATTGTTGATTTGTACAAACTTTTTTCTCTTGAGTATGGGAAATGGTCCAGTACTTAATTATTAGGCATTGTGGACCTCAAGGTTATGCATGTTATGTACACGTTTATCTCAGCTCCTTCTGTTTCAATTGATACTAATTGGTTTGTTGAAAGCAAAGCTTCTGATAAGATGTCTTGTTATCAGGGTTCCTTTGAAGCTAATTAAACTCCTGAGACAGCACTGCTATATGTTTTTTAATTCCTGTTGTGAAAAAAAGTGTTTATTTAGTACACAGGCATATGAATTCCTGTATTGCAACTCTCACCTCCCTTCTTGCATGGGGTGCATCCTACTGGAGGACAGTTCTGGCAATTTCTGCAGTCAGTCTGTCTGTTGAAACAAACCAGCCAGAGAGGTGTCGGCTGGCCAAATGCCACTAAAACTATATGGTTAATTATACTCAAGGTCATTTGGGAATTTATGTTCCTGTCAGTATTTCTGTGATCAAACATCCTATTTCTGGGTGCTGGAAATACTCACATACTTCAAATACCATAAATAAGGATACCCTATTAAAGAACTCAGCCCTAAAATGAGCACAAGTGGGACTTGGCACCCAGGTTTCATATGGAGCTGCATCCCTACTTGTCAGTGAAGGCTTGTTTCACCTTTAGGACAGTGAAACAACCTCTGATGGGGTAGTATCAAATGGATCTGATTCTATCCCTCCAAAAACATTCCCTCCTTTTCCACTCAAGCTGGTTCGGGACACTGTGTTAAGATATATTTCAGTGCAAATGCTTATAAGTAATTTTGTGTTAAAAATGTTGTGTATTCTGGAAAATCAGTCTTTTTTTGAAATTGTATTTTAAGACTGGATGTATTGTTTCTGTTTGTGTAGTGTTTTTTATGGCATGCTTGTTCATGTTTGGTTATAGGTTTGTAGTGTTTCTGTGTGAGGTGTTTGGTGAATCTGCCTGTCTGTTTAGTCATGGAAAGGGACAGGATAACCTTGAGGGCAATCTGTTGCAGTAGTGGTGTAGCATCTTATCAGGCCTTCAAGGCAAGAGGAGAATTTCCATTTATTTAGGCTGGCTGTCTTATTGGAGAGAGAGGGGATCCCAATAAGTTTAAGCACACTACTTTGCAAAATTCCTATTCGATGACTTTATTTTTCAGCTGCTACTAATATTTTACAGTTTCAAAAGAACTGTTAGGAAAAGAGGAAATAAGACCTTGATCTTCCAAAACATCTTTCTACAGGATGGCAACCTTCTCGCTGAAATTTGATATTAAAAAATGTTTCATTTGTCGATTAAAGTTAATTTGAGAGCCTGGATGTTACTTCCTCATGGTTTGAGAACTTATTTCTTGCTTGACCTTGACTGTGGTTGTTACTTGTACTCTGCCTACTTCCATGAAAGCACTCAAGGCTTTTAGCAGATCAGGTGATGAGGAGGAACTGTCTGGTTTGTTAACATTTTCTGTATGAACTAGAAAAAATAATGAAGGGAACTACACATGAACAGAGCTTGCTGTTATGTATGAAGATGTTGCAGGTAATCCTGTGGCAGCAGGTACCACTGGGATTTGTGAACTTGCAAGAGCAGTTGGATCCAAGTGATATTAGAGACACCACTGAGAACTGAAAAGGTTGAAGAACCCAAGGACAGATTGACTGGCCTGTCTAATCACTGGATTCCTGTGCTTTCTTTTGTTGTCATCTTGCCTTTTTTCCTTCTAGCAGCCTCCTCTAAATTATGGTGGCAGGGGTGGCAGGGCAGGGAGTGATTCCCTGTGTTGGTTTTTCTCGGTACTTCTAATGCTGTAGTACAGCTGGCATATGTTCATGGTAATATTCAAAACTAATTTTTTTTCCTTCACTTTCTTTCTGAAGGTACTTGTTAATTCTGTCCCATATAAGCTAAAAGAGCGTTGTTTTCACAAGCTGTTAAGAACAGCTGCAGCCTTTTCCTGAACACTGGAGGAGGTTTTAGGATGGATTTCCTAGAAAAGGGGGAGGCAGTAGGTTGGTGCTAGCAGAATATCTTCCATTTACAGCAGACCTTTCCTTCTGGATAACTGTACAAATGGATTTTTGTTGCTCCCTGATGACCCAGGGAGGGATGTACTTGTAGTTGCAATGTATCCATTATCTTGTAAGTTGAAGTTTTTGTAAAGTGCTTTCTCTTTGATGGAATTGTATGTAAAAAGCTACTCAGGGTAAAAGATGTCTATTTCCAGTCTTTATTCACTGCTAGACATTTCAGGGCTCTTGAATTTCACTCAGCCCTTTAGGTCTTGTCAAAATTTTCTCTCCTTCTTGCTTTAATAGATTGTCCATGGGCTCCATGTTGCTGGGCCAGACAGCAAATGCATTTCATTCAGCACGAGCTGTCTAAGGCACAGGTTGATGTACTTCAGATAAATGTCAGCTAGGGTAAGGGATATCCGGAACATGCCAGGAAAAGGATCATTTGCTTCCCTTTTCTCCTGAAAGCTGGTGGCTTGTGAAGAGAGGATGGATAAAGAGGGAGGGGAGAAGAGGAAAGCATCTGAGGTTCTTCATCAAGTGGGAGGAAGGTACACCAGCCCATTAATCAGCTATGTCTCTTCACTAACTTTAGAAGAGCATGCAGGAAAGGATATAAGAAAATCTGTAAAAAAAAAAGGAAGAAAGCTAAGGTTAAAAAGACATAGGTCTGTACTCCTCAAGCAGTATCAGCTTTTTCTTGTTCAGAGAGAGACAAATAGGCTCTTGTTTCAGGGGAAGGGGTTGGTGGGAGACCCGGGTAAGCAGCGAGGAATGTCCTGTTTATCCGCTCCAGGTCAAAGACGTGCAGGGGGGAGGACTGTAATGTATAACAAGCAGCAAAGTGTCAGAAAACAAATGACAATGAAAACAAAATGCAGCCAGTAACCTTGAGGCTCTGACACTGAGCAAATGTTTATCAGTGGAAGATTCTGCTGGACATCACTGGATAAGAATGAGTTGATGTCACTCTTGGCAAGAGTGAGAGCTCATTTTTTTCCAGACAAACAGTACAACACAGCAAGAGGAAGGAGAGGGAACAGTGGGAAGGAGGGAGGGGACAGAGGAAGAGGAGGAGAGAGATGTTTGCTATAAATTGCTCTAATAAAAATATATTAAAGCATGGCTTGTTTTGTTGGAAAGTGTCTCAGTGCTGGGACATAAATAGACAAAGGTTAAGAATGGACCAGGGCTCCTCCTACACTGTAGCTCTGCAGACCTGTACACAGATTCTTGATGGCTGTTGTGTAATTTGCTTTGACTTGCTCCTAGTCCAGAGTGTACTACAGGCTTATTCCTGTGGCCCTCATTCAACAAAACCTCATTTGGCTTCAATGGGAATTTCTGCTTGAATAAAGAAGTTCAGCTTTTGTAACCTCCGGTAGTTTCCGTGCCTGACCAATGAATAGGAGATCCCCTCACCCTCAGTCTCTGTGTGCTGTTATTTTAAAGTTTCATCATATTTTAATACTTCAAGTAATGCAGCGTTTTCTCCATAGAAAAAAGAGACATCACATAGGCAGCAGAACAGTGAAAGCTGCTTTCAGCAGGGACCACTCTGTAGCCAAGAAGTAACAGTTGGTAAGTATTTGGTGAATTTGAAGGTGAGCACTATTGGAAAGCTGTAGATGTGATGAGTGGATGTATTAATAGAACAGTTCTAGAAAAAATTGCTTCTAGAAACAAAACAAAGAATCTTCTAAAACGAAAAAAAAAAGCCCTGGGAAATCTTTAACAGCATCTTACCTATGGGTTGTCTATACTGAAACATCTACTGCTCATCCCCTATATGAATGCTCCTTTAGAGCATAGAAGTGACAGGGATTTTAAAAAGAATATTTATTTTAAAACATATAACAAGAATAGGAGTTGTATGGTGTTTGCTCTGTGTTCATGCATTCTAGCTTAGAGCAGACCGTTTCTAAAGTGGCACAAGTTAAACTAGACAAGAGCTCTCCTAGGCTGGAATAGGTGCCAATACTGAGCCTTCTAAGAGTATAGATGTGAGGTACATTCTGTGTTGTGTATCCTTCCCTTTCTTCATCTTCACTGTGTACACAGGTTGCTGTCAGCAACTTGAGCTATCCAAAATCTCTAAGGTGTTTGTGTGGTTATCAAACAGCCTTTCAGGATACTGAGCCCTTGTGGGAAATTGGGCTGTTCTTTTTCAGAACGTTAAAGGATTTAAGAACTGGATTGTTTGGAGCCCAGACTTAACAAAACAGTTAAACAGTATAACGTGTTCAGATGGCTCTCACCACCAGGCTTGTAGAGCTGCTGTGGCAGTGTAAGGAGGCGAGGCTTTATTTTTGACCCTTTTGGTATTGGATTCTCTCAGGTATGTGTGACCCTCTGGAAGCTTTTCAGTTTGATTACTTCCTGCTAGACCATGCTATCCCATTCAGAATAGTCGGCTAGCATGGCATTGGTGGAGCAGATCGGAGTGTTCTCTGGTGAATGACCTTACTGAATTTGTGAACACTGACTCAGCTCCAGGCATGAGCAGAGAACAGTGCACCAGCCCTAAGGGTACAATGGACAAGGAAAAGGAAAAGCTGTTGTGTTTGTGTTGGCTGGAACCTTTGGTAAGTGCAGGCAGTTTAACTTGGGAAGGAGGAACAATCAGGTTTGTTGCATGTTCCACTCCTTTACTGAAAGCTGTCAGAATCAAACAAACATTTAACTGCTGCTGCAAGTGCTGTCCTCCTCTCCTAAATTAAGTCATAAGAAGGGGAAAAAAAATCACACATTCATTAACTACACAGTTGAATGAAAACATTTATGGTTCTAGTGAATTTTCAAGAGGGTATTAAGAAGTCAAAGCTCCAGACTTTCAAGTTCTAACATGTTGTAAATTGTTTTATACCTTAATTTTAAAGAAGTTGAGGAGGTAGATAGTGTTGTATCTTGCTCATGTTTCTGTAAGAGTTGATTTTCTACTCTTTCTTCTCCAATCCAAGAAGAGATGCATGTGTGTCTGCCCTACCACAGTTTGTTTTCTTATTGCTTTTAGACTTCTATTGTTGGAGTGGAGATGTGGAGTCAACATGTTGATATGTATTTATATTACTAAGAACAAGAAATGCTTCATAATTTCAGAACAATGGTTTTTGTGTCATCACTCCTGTGGTTACAGGTTCCCAGATGATCAAAATTCTTCACCTACAAGTTCAAAAAAAAGTGTGGCCTTTACTGAAATCTACCTCTCAGTCTGTTTTAATGTCATTTGAAAAAGCAGTGCTAAAATCACTGCAAAACTGGAGATGTTTGTGTAGACCAGATATGCAAACAGCATCTGGAACAGCTGTTTTCTGTTAATAGCTGCAGAATTAATTGCTGTCAGTGTCGCAAACCAAGTTGTTGTTTCAATGAAGAGAAAGTGAGCTTTATGGACATGTATATATATTAATATTAAACTCAGCAGCTGAGTAACTATTCAGTGTTTTTAGTTTTATTTGGCTGTTGTGCATATTTTCTAGTATTAGAAGCTGCTGGTATTAGTATGTCCTCATGTACCATAATTACTCTCTCTGATGGTATTCCGATGCTGTCCATATCCATAACATGATGTATTTTTCTTTCCCTCACAGTGCAGGCAGATGATGCCAAGAGTGAATTCTGTACTTAGGGAGGTGCTTTTATAAGTTTGCATGCCAGACTCTGCCCCAGACTGTGGAAGAATGTCTGTCTGCCTCCAGATCATCCCCAGAGTAGGAGAGACGATCTAACAGCTCTGAGGACGGAGGACATACCTATGGCTTTGTGTTTTGTGCTGCTTCTGAGGCTTGCTGGTCCCCTTGTGAGCCAGCTTGGTTCAGTGGGATGATGAAAATCCAGGAATGACAAGTAGGTAGTTTTCTGGTAGATTGGTGGGCTGAATTAATCTCTGCAGAAACTTAGTGAGAACCAGAACTGGAACAAGAATGGCAAGGAGGGGTGGCAGAGCAACAAGATGAATTCCATTTTTAGTGGCAGAGCACCCCAAGATCTACTCAGGGTGTAGTTCTGAAAGTGTGTCTCTAACAGGGACAGGGGACTTTTCTAACTGCTGGAAGGCTTTCCAGCTGGAAAGGCTTTATAGGTCTTGTAATGGACATTATAAGTACCTCGAGGAAGATGTGATTTAGGATGAGCAAAACTCCACCTGACACACATTTAAAACCTTTATGGTGAAGTTTTGCTGTAAAATGACTGATACTTTCCATGACAGACATAGGAAATAGGTTCATGCTGTGTGTGAACACACCATCAGCAGGCTGTATATAGAAAAATAAAAAATAACGGGGGATGTTTTTACAGCCGCACTATTTTGAGGGGGTTAAGTAGAGGAATGAATGAATTGTTATATTCTGGCTATTTCTAACTGTGGAGAAGGGGTGCACGTGCTTGAGTCAGGCTCAAGAAGCTCTCAGGCTTCCTGACTCTGGGCTGTTACTTATAGCTGGTAAAAACAGAACTCCTAGATTGCAGTTACGTAGAAGGACAGGATCACACAAATGTTGTCATTAGGTATTCAAAGCTTGCTTAAGTAGCAGCTTATTTCAATAGCATGGTGATGCTCTTTCATAATATTTTTATGAATGAGTTCATTTACTGAAGTGCAAAAGGAATGTAAACTGAGGAGGTGCAATTTGCTTAATTTTTTTCCCCACCTCCTCTGGGAATTTTAAACCACTCCATGCTAAGGGTTCCTTATTGTGCTTTGTCTTTCTTCAAGGCACTTTGCCACTTGACAGTATTTGACAGAAGATGATAAATACAGAGGTAACACAGAGCACAGTGGGCCACTTACTTCTGTGTAACTGTTGAATGTTTTAGGTGCTATAATAAGGCCATCCAAACTGAGTGATTAGGTTTTTAAAAATACTGTCAGAAGTAAATAATGTGTGCGTTTGTACCCTGCTTCTCTCCCCAACTCAGCTTTTAGGTAATGTTAGTATCCTAAATTTAGTTGTTACAATTTCATGCAAGCTCCATGTTTCCCTCTGGGCTTTTCAGTAGATAACCACTAGCCCTAAAAACCAAGAGAATCCAGTTAAACTTGATACAAGAAAAAGTAAGGAGCAATTTCTTAATTTCTGTAAAGTATATGCTGTATGAGCTATGTTTGTATGGATTATAACATTTCACGTTTCCTCATCCCCACTTGGACTTTGCTACTCCTGAGTAGTGCAGACATTTCAAGTCAAGCTAAGTAAAACCTTCAGAGAAGAAAAGTGTCAGCCAAATTAAAATTAAAATCACATGTGAAATGCCAGCCCACATTACTAGCAAAACTGCTGACCGATAAGTTGGGTTGCATGTGAGAAAAGAAGATAAAGTGTCAACTCTGTTGCATTTACAAGTTTACTCTTGTCCTTTGCTATATTTTCCTGAATGTACATGGAAGAGATAAATTACTCTTCCTAGTACCCGTGGCCAGAGCATGCCAATAGTATATTTTACACAGTGCTTCTTTAATGTACATTTTAAATAGTGCTCTGAAAAATAGGCAAAGGCCATGGTATCTCCATAATTCTTTTTATTATGGCAAAGTGCCATTGTTCTGTCCACTGTATTGTGCTGGTATGAAACTGACAGGAAGTAAATGAGTTGGAGTTGATGATCACTGTGAGTCTCTTCCAACTCAGAATATTCTGTGATTCTGTGAAAAGTGTTGATAGGTACCAAAGAGAAACGGTGTTTCATGTATATAAATGATGGTTATACCAGCATCAGCACTGGCCTTGCTCTGTAATTATAAAGTATTGATAAAAACATCACCAACAGATCCTATTACTTATTTAAAAGGAACTCTTTTAATGAAGGTTTTCTCTGTCACTTTTAAAATGGTTTTCTCCATGCATGGAAAAGAACTGAAATCTTAAACTTGCTGAATCTATTAGTAAATGGCCTGTTGATGAGTCTTGCTCCATGCCATGCTGTGAGAATAAATTGTAAACAAGACTCTCGGATTTACATCTGAACTGAAGAAAATGCCCAAAAGTAAACTGACACTGCTGTCTGTTAATTTTCTCCGAATTTCTGGGCTCTTGGTGAAAGCAGCACAGTATATGTGCCCCCACTGAATTTCCCTGGGGTTAGTGTGTGTACACAGGCTGGTTATTGTGGAATAGCAAATGTACTCCAGGTTCACATGGATGCCCTTGTGAAGGGATTTTAGATGTCACCTTTTCTCTAAACTACAAAATGCCTTTTTTTTTGTTGTTTTTTTTTTTTTTTTCCCTGCAGGTATGGGCTATGTCATGTGGATGAATATCCATGCACTTTCGCCTAAAATAAAATAAATATTGATGTGAGGCTTATGTTTAATGCTAGTAGTAGAATCAGTTGCATAGGTTTTAGCTTGTAGATTTAAAAAAAAATTAAAAGAAATTGAGTTTATTTGATCCTGCTGTCCTATTTCTCATCCATCTACAGCCTAGAAAATTTTGCATTGAGAGAGGTAGTTAAGGTCCCATTATTTTGAGGAATATGAGTGGACACATGAAGCTGAGAGTCACTCAAGGCTTTGCATGCATAAAATTGAAGTGACATCTTGTTGCTGCTAAAACAGAGAAGTTCCCCTCTGTCCTTTCCTTCCCTCTCTCCTGCCTCTCCAGGGACTAGCTATAGTATTTGATCTTGTGGTGCTCTGATTCTTTTTGCTACCCTAGAGGAAAGAGAAAACCACAGGGTGAGTTGCCTGTGGTTTTAATGGAGTGAATAATTTTCTGTGCAAGAGCTGTGGTGAGACATGTGACGAGGAAGGTGGGAGTTGGATCTTCCCTTCCATGGAGCATAAATTTGGGAGTCAGAAGGAAGAAGTCATTGATTTGGCTCTGGCTTTTATGAACCTTTATTCGGTGTCTGAGAATCTATGTGGGAGAGGTTGTGCCAATGCTGGGTGCTTGTGTTGCTGTAGGAAGTGAGGCTCCTCTGCTACTGTCACTGTTTGGACAGGTGTTTATCAAGAAAGGCGGGAGCCTCCCTTGGAATGAGAAANCGAAGAAATGGCGCGGCGGCCGATGTGGCGGCCACGCGGTCTGGTTGGAACTTGGAGAAATGAGTTCAGGATCTCAGGATCCCCAGGTGGAAAGAGTTCCCCTCCCAGCGAGATAAACGGGACACCAACCTCAGTGGCCGCAGCAGGAGAAACAGGCTGGGCTGGACCGCAGTGGCAAGAAGCGAGCTCCCTTCCCCCGGTCACAGCCACGCGTCCTCCTCCAAAAAGCGAGAGCAGCAGGGCGAGGGCGGGGCTCCAGAAGGCCGAGGTGTCTCTGTCCCTCCCTGAGAAACCCCCAGACAGGGAGGTGCCGCACCCACATGCCCGCCGGGCTCAGCCACATCCATTGTCCTCCTTAAGTACCGACTATTTGCATTTCTAAAGAGGAAAAAATTTCTCTAAAAAACGTTGACAGCTACCTGTCCTGCTGGTGTTTGGTATTTGAGGGCCAGAGAAGGGGAGGGATGTTCTGGCACTGAAGTCATCAGGCCAAGGGACAGCAGTTTCCATGTGGTCTCAGATAAATCATCTGATCTCTTGGTGCCTCAATTCATCTTTTAAGATGATGTTAGTCTTCTGGCTTTTGGGTTTGCAGAGTACTTAGAATAACAGGATCAACTGTAGCCCATGGATATGGCATGCTTATATGATCGGATGATGGTAGCTCTTGGGTCTCTCTTGGTGTGTTTTCAAGAAAAAAAGGTTGTTGCATAGCAAATACAGTTTATTGCATAGCACAGAGCATTGTCTCTCACTTCCCTGTGGATAACCCCATCTTTTTTCCACCCGTATGTCTGTTTTTATACTTTGAGGTCTGTTGCAGGAAGTTGCAGGTGCTATGATATTGCAACCGTGTAGTCAAAACCACTTCTTTCCATATTACTTCTCTGCTCCAGAAGTGAAAAGTTAGTGGAGAGATGGACTAAGAAGGATCTTGGTGCTTTTAGTTGACAAAGTGCAGCTGTGTGCTTTCTTCAGAGTATATTGTGTACTTTTTTCCCTGCCTGAAGCTTCAAAAGAAGCTTCCAGTTTTGTGGCAGCATCTAGCAACTTTTTGAGGATGTAAACCCTGGGCAATCCCGTACTTGCAGAGGCACATCCTAAGTGACTCCAGACTGAAATCTCAGAACGTGCAGATGGGGCACTGTTTTGTCCTTTTGAACATGCAGGTTCCTAACAATCTAAATGAGGCGGCATTTCTGATTTCTTTCAGCTTCACTTCTTTTAAAATTGAAGGTTTCATTTAGGCATTTTTTGCATCACTGAGAGACATTTGTGTTTTTCAGCCATCTTCAAAGTCCTGGTCATGATCTGGCTCCATTGTGCTAACTGGTGTTTGGCTCATACAAAACGTGGAGCAAAAGTCATCCATCACGTGAGAGAAGCTGCAAACTTTAGTGGTGCAAAAAACTGTGTGCACGTTATTGGTTATGTGTGGCCATCCTTGTGTGACAGAGAAAGCTCTAATGAGATATAGAAATCTTTGCAGAATATATGTCTTAAACAAAATGAGTCTCCACAGGAAAGTTGAAGTATCACAACAAATACTTATTTAACATAAATAATAATAACTAATAACAACAATTATTCCCCTCTGAATCACAGTTGTTTTAATGTAAGTTACGTGACCTCAGTAGGTGGAAATGTGTAAGAATGTGGGGGGGTTGCCTTAGAATTGTAGCAAGCTGCATTTTTATAGAAGCCTAAATGTCCTGAATCCTCTTAATGTTTGTTTTTTAAGACACATGGTGGAGGTGATTTATACGTCTCGGTGCCTAATGTCTTGCAAGCCATAACTCAGAGAGTGTTAGGAGACCCAGATGGGGAATTCACATGAAGAGCATATTTGATCTCTGTGGTCAGAAAAGTTGCCTCTTAAATGATACGACAAGAGGACAGTCCTCAGCCCATGTGTCACTCATGCAGAAGTAAACGGTCACATGGTACCAGCTCCAAAGAAGAGGGAGAATCTGCTGGCACAGCCAACATTCCTTGCAACAATACAAAATGCGTTCTTTGCTCACACAATAGCTATTCAGTTTGCCTACAGATATTGTGCTCCCCCACTAAAGTTCAAAGGAATTGAAAATACACAGGCGACAGAGCCAACTTTTGTTTTGGAGTGAATATGTATTTTGGTACAAGGTATTTTTTCAGTGAGATTTTTAGAAAATTAACTGCTCTGAGAAAAGGATCAAGTGGTCCACATTTCAGCTTAAGGATTTCTGGTGAATAATAGTGACTTTCTTTTTATTTCGTTTTTCAGTTTCTTTATGACTGACTTCTACTAATTGCCTTTTTCTTAAGAGTGGCCTGAGTTTTCAAATTTGAGTGTATAAATGTTGATGTTTCCTAGCTCAGGTGTTATTAGAAACACAAACAAGCAAAACCTTCCTCAACCAACCAAAAACAAACAACCAAAAACCCCACAACAAAACCAAAACAGCCTTCAGAAAGTTATTTTAACTGTTCAGGCTTTGCTGAAAAATTTAGTGTTTCTTTGGTTTTCAAGAATGAGAGAGGAAATACACAATTAGAATTCAAAGCATTTAGTCAGTAAGAGCTGTGTAAATCCAATTACCATACCTGTATGCAAGTGTTTTAATACCTTTTATTCTGCTGCACATAGGTGTGCAATTCTTGCCTTTCAGCAGGTGATATTAAAGTGCTCCTGCATGGAGAATATGTGGAAATAAGCCCAGCAGGTGATATTAAAGTGCTCCTGCATGGAGAATATGTGGAAATAAGCTCTCTATTTCAGCTACTAACAAGTTGCTGCCTCCAAACATGTGCAAACAGCAACAGTCAAGAAACAAGACTCTGTCTTTAGGGATATAATTTCAGCTTGTGTGGATCTTTTTTGGGTACTCAGGAATCTGGAAGGTACTGGCAAAAAAATCTTCCCATGCAAATAGCAACAAGGAAGACAACTATAATAGTTAATCTGTGGACAGTGAGGTCAGACTTTATTAAGAAGCTGACCAGACTGGTAGCTTCTACCTAAGAGCTTTAAAAATGCTTTGATGAGGCAAGTTGTGCGGTTGATTGTTTTAAATACTCTTGGAACAGAAAAAAATTCCTGGACACTTGAAAAACACTAGTTCTTTTTGAGCTGAAACTAAGGTTGGGTTAATGACAGTAAATTAAATGACTCTATTATATATACTACATTATTATTATATAGTACAGTTGTAATCTTCTCAAATTCATGAGGAATAGAAGAACTGAAAAATTTTACTGTCTTGGATTAATTTTATGAAGAGGAATATCATAAAAAACTGAGAGTAGCAAGAGAAGTGAGAAATGGCTGAATTAAGTTTCAGGCAGTACAGGTGGGTTGAAGAATGGGAGAAGGAAAAACAGTGTAGTTAAAGCAGTATGAAGGGACCTGTAGCAAAAAGATACCCACAGTCTAAAACAAAACAAAACAAAACAAAACAAACCCCACAAACCCATGCAAAAAGAAACTTGTGTTAGGAGAGGAAAAGATTACAAACTGTAGTGGGTTAAATAGGAAGTAATTAGAAAACCAGAACAGAAATTTCCCTCAGAATGGCTTTCTACTTGTATGTACTTAATGAAAGCTTTTTAGGTTCTCTGGAAGCTTGCTGCAGAGTCTGTGGGATTGTCTTCAGAGAAGACTTTCAGAAAAGCATCATTCTTTACAAAGATGAAGGAGAAGTGTTCATAGAAGAGGTTTTAGAAAAAACTGGTAATGTCCATCATAATAAACCTCCAAAATCAGGTATCAGCATCAGGAATGCCTCTGTAAAGCTGACAAGCCATTGCTAACCATGGTGTGGAATCTGATGCTTTATTTAACCTTGGTCTTGGGAGAAGAGGTGATAACGTGCAGTACACTGTAATGCACACTCTTAAAAAGGGTGTTGGTGATTAGCAGGTCTTGCAAAAGGGTAGTGGTTGTAAAAGCAACTGCATTTTTAGAGGTGTGACCAATGTAGTCTGGAGAAGAATTGACTTGGCTTTTAAAGAGGGAAGTAAGGCCTCAGGTTAGAGGTATTTGAAGGTATTACAGAGGTAATCAAAGAAATTCTGTGGGAGAGGAGACTGATCAGTGGGATATTTGAGCTTAGAAAGATGCTGGAATGAAGTACACTGCTCAGACTTCTCCTGTGTCAGCACAACTACAGAGCATAAAGCAAAAGAGAAGATTTTTGTTCATGCTGTGTAAATAAGCATTATGCTTATTGTCATAGGATATTGTGGAGATAAAGGTATACCTTTCAAAAAGGATTGGTGAAATTCAAATATCCACAACTTCATGAAATTCCAGTATCCACAACTTCACTGAGCACAGTCCTTTCTGCCTGAAATTCTTATTAATAACTTGGGAGGCATGAAAAAGATGGTTTTTTTCTTAAATGCCCACTGTTGTCAGATGTTGGAAAGCAGGTAGACTTCTGGCCTGATTTAAGAAGTTGTAACTTCTGAAGTCCTCTCTTATACTCCACAGAAAGGTTGGTTAGCTGATGACAGCAACTCTTTCTGGCCTTAGAGTTAATAACGAGACGCCACAGCATCATATGCTTTGCTGTCTGTAATAATAAAATTAACAACCTATTGGTTTTCTTTTTGTAATGCCTGCTGTTACTGGTTGAAAAGGGAATTGACAAGTGAAAATACAGAAGTCAGAAAGAAATATTAATACTCTTCAGGTTGGAAAGCACTCAAGGTGTTGTTTGGATTGCTCATTAAAGCAGCAGAACATGACTATGGTGGGGTACTATGTTCTGTATGTGTGTAGAATCAGTATTGCATGAAAAGCTTTCTTTCAAGAACCTCACTTCTAGTCATAAAAATGCTTTTTAAACTGACAGCTTTCTTCTGCTCAGTAGGATATGATTTGTTGGACATGTATGTTGACCTGGAACCAACAAAGAGATGACTAAGTAGGAGGAAAATGGTTTTAACATGCCTCTGCTTTGCCAGGGCATATGGAAACAATAACAGATTTGTCCTGTCTCATGTCTGTGGGCCAGCTAGCCTTGTAGTGATATATGGTATTTCTCTATGTGTGACATACTGGTGTATTAAGCTGTTTTTTCCCGAAGCACCATTGTGCTTTAGAAATGTGACTCTTTCTTTGTCCCAGCTGCTGTTTGTCACCTCCTGGTCGTGCTGTTGTGGTGTCTGAGTAGGTAGGAGATTTGACTTCTTGTCATCATGGCAGACACAAAGGTGGTCTGTGGTCTTCCTTGTTTTATGGTGTAATTGGATAGCCAGGACTGTGCAATGTTTGGCACTTGCCAGAGCACTTCTGGTCCATGCACTGGAGCTCTGCAGGAGGTCTTCTCCCATTCTCCCATTCCTGTCTTCCCCAAACCATGACACCTCCCTGCAGCTAGCTGTCTTCTGTCATGCTGGAGTGTGTTGTATCACTCATGTGCCAAGCAGCCTCTTCCCAAGGCTCCAGACAGTGCACAGAGGATTCCCGGTGTGCTTCCTTCTTTGGAAGAGAACCAGCAGCTTGAAAAATGGGTATTCAGTTTAATAAGAAATGAAAGCTCTCAATGCTGTTTTTTTTTTTCATTTAAGAGCAGAACTGTGCTCTTCAGGAGGCCAGGAAGTAATAAACTCACAGAAGAAATCACAGGAACACCATTTCCTCAGTGCAGAAGAGATAGCACCCCAGTGTTTGGTTGCTCTGAGATATGCTGGTGGCCAGGTTCAAGTTCTGGATGTTTCAAGAGCAAGCCTGAACCACTCAGTGACCTCTGTCTCTCCCCTTTTTGGCACTTGTAGGAGTGACCTAATAAATATGTTATTGCAACAGATATGGTCTCATTTCCTCTTACAAACCACATGTAAACCAGTCACTGAGGGAGAGTCACTGTTCAGTGGAGAGGTCAAAATGTGGGCTTTAAGAAGGGAGTAATGATTTTCAAGAGGAGAGATTTTTACTAATACATTATATCATTATAATATAAATAAGATTTGCTAAAAAATAAAAGGCAGCAAATTAATTAAATCATAGAATGGTTTTGGTTGGGAGGGACCTTTGAAGATCATCTAGTCCAACCACCCTGTTATGAGCAGACATCTTTCACTACCTTTCACTAGATGAGGTCGCTCAAAGCCCCATCCAACCTTACCTTGAACACTTTCAGACATCCAGCTTCCCACCACCCTCATTTCAAACATTTCTTCCTTATGTCCAATTTAAATTTCTTCTGCTTTAAAACTATTGTCCTTTGTCCTGTCACTTAAAGGCCCTGATAAAAGACTCTTTGTCTTTTTCACAAGCCCCTTTAAATATTGAAAGGCCATGGTAAGGTCTCCCTGGAGATACCTGTTTTGCAGGCTGAACAACCCTACTCTGTCTTTCCTCACAGAAGAGGTGTTACAGCCTTCTGATCATTTTTGTGTCCCTCCTGTGGCCTCACTCCAACAGATCCATGTCTATTTTGTGCTGGGCCCCCAGAGCTGCATGCAGTACCCTAGGTGGGGTCTCATCTAAGCAGGGCAGAGGAGAATGTTAATAAGCAATGTTAATATTTATAGCGTGGTNGAGGGACCTTTGAAGATCATCTAGTCCAACCACCCTGTTATGAGCAGACATCTTTCACTACCTTTCACTAGATGAGGTCGCTCAAAGCCCCATCCAACCTTACCTTGAACACTTTCAGACATCCAGCTTCCCACCACCCTCATTTCAAACATTTCCTCCTTATGTCCAATTTAAATTTCTTCTGCTTTAAAACTATTGTCCTTTGTCCTGTCACTTAAAGGCCCTGATAAAAGACTCTTTGTCTTTTTCACAAGCCCCTTTAAATATTGAAAGGCCATGGTAAGGTCTCCCTGGAGATACCTGTTTTGCAGGCTGAACAACCCTACTCTGTCTTTCCTCACAGAAGAGGTGTTACAGCCTTCTGATCATTTTTGTGTCCCTCCTGTGGCCTCACTCCAACAGATCCATGTCTATTTTGTGCTGGGCCCCCAGAGCTGCATGCAGTACCCTAGGTGGGGTCTCATCTAAGCAGGGCAGAGGAGAATGTTAATAAGCAATGTTAATATTTATAGCGTGGTTAGTAAGTGGTTACAGTGAGCAGCAAAAAATGATGGATTGACTTTCTGACAAATGGGAATTTCTGCCAGGCTGCATGGCCTTTTTTGGGCTCTTGTTTACTGTACTTTTTCCTTTCTGGCAAGTTGAAAGTAAGCTAAATTGTTCTCTGGCATTGTCAGCATTATCCCAGAGATCTTTGGAGAAGCTAATTCCTTTGGTTTCTCCCTACTGCATCACCTAGAATAATACCATTGTCTAACTTTAAGCAGCATATGATGTTTGTCTTTAATCCCTAGTCCAAACATTTGTACTGGATTCTGTTTCCCCCTCTGCCTTCTTATGAAGGAATTCCAGCTGAATAAGGAATGTCTCCCTTCACTTTAGCTTGTGTTTTTCTGGATAGGAAGTTAGAGGCTTAGGGTTATTAATTTTTCTTTTAGCATTATGTAACCTGTACAAGGCTATAAGTACATGAGTTTAAGTAGCATGTTCTTTATTAGCTCATTTTACAGTCCTTGGCCTGTTCCACTTCAAAAATCTCATAAGCAGCATAAGTTGGCCAAAGTACATACTTCATGTTAATTAAATCTCTTAAACAGTGTCTAATTTTCTTCTTCCTCTTGAAGTTGGTGGGAGATTAGTAATAAAAGAAAATTAGTTGGCTGATAACATCATGTATTTGATCGGTGGAGAGACAGGATAAGTGCCTCAGGTGTATGGTGAGCTCTTCATTCCTATGTGAACATTTAGCATATTAAAAGTTGACATTATTTGAACATTCATCTTGACAAGATAATATTGTAAAAGATCACAATTCATGATCTGAGGACGCACTTGAACATGAAACGTAAACAATTTTTAAAAGTCTCATTTCCTTCAGTGGGTTTTTTCCTGTCACAGTTTTGTACTTTACCTGAAAATAGATTTGAAAGATCTGCAACTGATATTTATGAATCTAAGATTTTGTTTGAGATTATTCCCTCCAAAACATAAATAATAATTTGACTGTTGCTAATACAGGGTTTTGATACTAAATGGTGGAGTGTTTGTTTCTTCTCCTGACCTCTTGACTGAGGCAGCACAATTGTAGTGGACAAATCAGTAAAACAAAATTACCTTTTTTTTTTTATATCTTAGGATGAGGTTTTGTGTGGAGAGCAATTGAGAGCATCCTGGGACAATAAGATGTTAAATGTTGATGAAATGTAAACCTGCTTCTTCTTCATATTTGATGAAGTTAATGTCCAAGTTTTATTTTCATTTTGGCCTGCAAATGTTTTCAAAAAGGTTTAACTTACTCATATTCACAAGATACTTCTGATGTGTGTCTTGGTTTCTGTCTTGTTCTTGGGCTTTAGCGAGAATTCCGTGTCACCAGTTGTAGCTTCCAATAGGCATAGGAGCCATTCAGAATACTTTCCATTTTCCACTGAGGTACATTCTTAGAAGAGCGTTTCCAATCCAAATAACTGGCATTTATTACTTTTTAATTGCTTAGTGTGATACTTGCTTGCATTTGCTGTTTTAATGTCTTTTCCTGTCTGTAACATGAGAGTCCCGGAGGGCACATGTGTGCAGTCACTGAATTCAGTTTACATAGTTTGATGGATGTTTTGGGAAAAGCATGTTGTGTGTATGTGCAGTTTGTCACAGATGGTGTACCAACAAGAAAAAAATTGTGCTAATGCTGAAGGAAAATTAATTGAAAGTAAATAAATGAAATAGCAAAAAAAGAATGGCCTGAGAGCTTAGTGTCATTTTTTCCAGCTGCTGTGGGGAAGGTGGTCAGTGTGGCACACACATGCTTGAGCTCAGCATACATTCTCAAGTTGCACTATGTGGGCAACAGACAATGGACAGGAGAAATTTCTCTGGGCACTTTTGCTCCTCTGAATATTACCAGTGTCCCACTTTTAAGTCCGATGTCTTTTTTTATGTGTGCTTTCTGTGAAACCTGTGTGTGTGAGTAGGTAGGGATCTTAATCCTATGTTAAAGAAACAAAAAGAGGTACATTGCTAGTCTTTGAGAGTGTAAAGGACAGCCTTAGAAGGAAAAAAGGTTCTGAAGTTTTAGAAAAGTCAAGGTAGGCAAAGTGTAGACATTTCACCCCTAATAATTTAACTTAAGGTGAGCCATTTGTTTACTCAGGTTTATTTTGGGTGTCCAGTGAATTTTTAGAGCTCTGGTCTTGGCAGTGTGAGTCTGGTGAAAACAGTGTGCCAGTGCCCTTCTGGGAATGCAGATTTCAACTCCTTCCTCTTCTGGCATACATAAATTAGGAGAGGGCTCATTCTTCACAGTTTAGGATTGCTTCTGGTGGAGGAAAAACAGGACTTTGCATATTGCTGAAAACCAAGAAGATGTGTGTTATGGACCTGCATTTAGAGTCTGGTTTGGTTCTGTCAGGGAGGACCAACTCCTTGGCAAACTGTTCTATGCACTGCTATACATTTGAAACATCTTAAATGGTTCTGAATTAGCTTTTCATCACCACTCATAAATCTTGTCTGCTGGGTTTGTTCCACTGTCTCTTGGATTGCAGCTGAAATAATTGTATGAACAGTCAGATTAACTCTGGGCCTTCCTTTGCTTTGTAGGACTGCTCAGCGGGCAGACGTCTCCGACCAACCCCAAGCTGGAGAAGCTGGACCCCCAGCAGGTGCTGCAGCTGTGCCTGCGGTACCAGGACCACCTCCACCAGTGTGCAGAGGCCGTGGCCTTCGACCAGAACGCGCTCGTGAAGCGCATCAAGGAGGTGCGGGACGGGGAAGGGCCGGGGCTGTGCACTGGGGCCGCAGGAGCTGGCTCAGCATGGCCCCGGGTCACTTGCAGCAGCCTGCAGAGCAGCCTCTGCAGGGGAGATGAACCCTGTGGGTGTGCCCTGCAAGCCTGGTCCCCAGGTGCTCACTGCGGGTCCTGTCAGGCTGTGTGTTTGTTGGCTGTGCCTGAGGAGGCCTGGCCATAAATAGCGGCTGTGCTTCGGGAGCAGCAAGTGCTGCAAGCAGCTCTCGAAGAAGTAAAAGATTACTGAAGCTTTTAAGGTAGCATTCCTTATTTAGCCCTGTATAGCATACATTGTATTATGCCCCATGGTTAGGCTCTAATTTAAGGAAGGACACAGTTATCTTAACATCTTCTCTGGCTGGACAAGGTAGTACTTCAGTGGATTGTAGAGCTAGACTTGTTTTCATAGAGCTAGACTTGTTTTCAAAACCTCTAACATGCCATCTCATTTCTGACCTCTGTGGCAAAAACGTCTCCTGTGCTGCTTCTTTTACCACTAAGCCATCATTTGGAAACCACTGATCTGTTTAAATACTGAATGATACTGTTTGGGGTTGAATTAATTCCTGAGATGAGCATCCTGCAATGGGATTGTCTTTCTCATGTGTGACTACTGATGTTGGAAGCAGTAGAATGGCTGCCAGATTTTATTTTCTTTTTAAGTCAAGACAGACTGGCATGAGAGGGAAACATTGCTTGAGGTATTTTCTACTCCCAGATGTGCAGAAGGGCTGGTGAATGCTGCATATATCAAAAGTCCTTGAGACCAAATGCCTTTTCAGTGTCAAAAAAATGTTTTTGAGCATGTGGTTAATTTTTATTCATGGAGTATAAATGCTGACCTTGATTTGTTGTTGCTCTATTGGCTTAGAGTTAAGAAAATCCCACATGACAAACTGGGTAATAAATTTGATTCATGGGCTGTTTTGAGAAATTGCTGTCATCATGAAGTTGTAAGTCCAAAATAATGTGGGAAGCATTAAAAAGGCCTTTTTACTTTGGTGTATCAAGATCTGAGGCCAGCTATTACACAAGATGTAAAGATATTTGCAGATGTTAGTGACTCAGATCACATAATCACAGAAATGGGATTTAATTGCTGGCTTAATGACAGTGTACTGCAGTAATCCAAGCAGATTGTAATTCTTTTGGCTGTTAAAGTGTTAGAGGGAATGGTGACATGATTTAAAGTCATGGTAGACACCACCAGTACAATCTTCATTAATTGGGTTTGCCTTCTATAGGGCAAGTGGCAGAGTCCCTTTCAAATTAGGAATGGTGGTTTTCTTCTGGTTCATAAGGCTTATGATTATCTGTCATCTGAAATAAATTAAATGATGATACTGATATTATCACTAGCTTCTTTATAACAGACTCCTCTGACAAAGTGATGGAGAAATGGGGAACCCTGTAAATCAGGGAACTGACAAATCAACTGTGGTTGGTTTTGTTGGGTTTTTTTGGTCACAACTTTTAAGTAACTTTAGATGCTTTCAGTCCCTCTGCCAGATCTGTTCATTTTCCTAATAATTTTAAAATGTTTTTCTTGCTTTGGCTGTTCTGTCTGTGTGTTCTGGAGGAGCTGGGTGGGACCCATTCAGCTTAAATCATTCTTTCCAAATTGTTTGGGATCTCCTTGATGCTCAAAATTGAACTGCTGACAGTTGTTGACAACACAGAGTGCAGCTGAACCAGAGCAGGGGATGTCTCTCCTTAAAGTTGTAGACAAAGGAAGTTGCCTTTGGCTTCACCCATTTGTCAGCAATGATTCAGTTTTGCCATGTACACAAAGCTTTGACCCTTAGTAAAGTGTAAAAATGAAAGAGAAAATCAAGTCTATTGTAAAAAGCAGAATATGTGCATGAGCTGGGACAGTAAATTCTTTTGTCCTCGTTTTGGTAGCCTGTACTTTCCTTTCCCTTTATTTAACACTCTAAGTACTGAAATGTTTTTCTTCTGATAACGGACTTGTCAAGTGACTGATATTTTTAACTTTCTACAAAATGTTGGTAAGCTTCAGTCTCTGATTTCCTACCATTTGTCTGAGGTATGTTCACTTCTCAGACTCACTAACTGTATTCAGTGGGTAATATTCCTGCTGTATAATATGCTACACTCACACTGCCTGCAGCCAGGATTTATTTTTTTTTTTAGTCCTTCCTTGACAAAATGTCCCAGGGCAGATATTTTTTGTTCATTGTCTGTGTCACCAGGAAAAAATGTTTCCTGGATTCTGTCGAAATTCAGAAGTACTACTAGAAATTAATTGGTCCTCAGTAACTCAGAACTGACGATAGTAGTTTGAAGATCAGCATGCAGTCTGAATTACAATGGTTCTTAATAGGAACGAGAGTGAGCTAAGGAAAAAAAACCCTACTTGCATGACAGTAGTGACTGCAGAGCTGAGCAGACCCATCTGTGCATTCTGTACCTTCAGGGAGCAGTACATCCTAGCTTTGTTCTCCATCCCATTTCCCAGTTTAGCCAGAATTTCTTTGCAGTGTTGGCTGGATCCATATCTGTTCCTAAATGTAGACCCTGTGCACCTTCCAGGTGGCTGTGACTGTTCTCTCTCAAGCAGAAATACATTTATCCAAGTGATTCCTTGAAGGGGAAAGAATTGAAGATGTGATTGAATGTGGTTGACTCAGGTGCCTTTTTTCAGCAGTTGTTCATACCAGAATGAGTTTTGGTTTTGGAAGGGAGTGATTTATTTATGGCAAGAGGTTTTGTCTTCACTGTCAAGGAAAAAAAAAAAGGATGTGCTTGCATCTTTTTAGGGAAAATACTATAGATCTGCATTGTAACTGATTCAAAGTTTTGAGGAACTCCAGCTGCTGTGGGTTTGATAGAGCCACACGTGCTCTCTTCACCAGGAGTGTCTGCCCCAGTTTTCTGATCTGCAAAACTGAGAGTTTCTGACAAGATTAGCTGGAAGGCAGATGTTGACCAGCTGTAAAGGTATGACTGGGGGAAAGCAGCAAATAAGTGGGGAGAGGACTACTTTACATTTAGTCCTTACCAGTGGAGGATATCTGTTTTGGGTGCCAAGGAGAGAATTTCAAGAATCATGTGATAGGGGATGTGAATACTAGAGAATGGGAAATGAGTAGGTAAAAAAAAGGGAACAGAGCTAAATTTTCGGAAAGGGCCCATGATTTTGTGTGCCTTCAAAATAATCTAGTTTCAGTGCCTTAAAAAAGGATTATTGTGTGCAGAAGGTACTAAGCTTCTCAAAAATCACATCTTACAAAACATATGAAGGTAAGCATCCAAAAATTACTAGTCACACGTGAAAATTGAGGCCTCTCTTCTTTCTATGAAGGCAAAAAGGACCTGAAAGCCCTCTAAGCTCCTTTTAAAGAAACTTTGAGTGAAAAGATCTTCAGCATTTCTTATTAGACTTCCAGCATTCTCAAAGGGATTGTGCTTTTGAACTGTGTACCCTTAAAGGCAAATGTAGTTCCTAGACCTAGATACACTGTGCTTAAAATGTATTTGAAAATGGGTTACTGGGAGGGCTGTGATGCTTTGCCTTGAAAAAAAGTGTTAATGCAGTATTACTTGTAGCTTTTATTGCTATAGGAATTCCAGACTGCAAATAATTTTGAAAACAAAACAGTTTTTACAATACAAGATGAAATTTTAAATGTCTCAGCCTAAGCTGGCATGCATCTATGGGGGAATTAGGGGAAACCTCTCACATTTTCAAATATGCTAAATATTACTTTTATATTCACAACAGTTAAATAAATTTTGTCCAGGCAGGCATTAATATCAGTAACTGATTTGCCATGCAGCAAATTGCAGGGTATGGCTTATTTCATACCAATAAATTCTTCTATGGGAATAGCTCATTATTTTGAACTAATAGTCCAGAACAACATGTATGTGGATTTGACTGGTTTAGGGTTTTTTTGTTGTTGTTGTTGTTGTTGGATTTTTTTTTTTGCTTTACCAGCTTGCTGTGAAAAAGGAAATGTGACGGGCAAATAAATAACTTCTGCAGCCACACAAACACAACATCACATCTCCTGATATATTTCAGCTTTTTCAAATTTTGAGCAGAAGTTCAATCATTATTTCCTATAAGCAGCAAGTCTAATGCATTTGACAGGAATATCACTTATACACAAGCATTATATACACGCATGTTGTAGCTTATCTCATTCATTTAAGACTCATAAACTGTGATTCAGCCATTCATGTACTGTGTGTGCCCAACAATTTGGGGATTTAGGGATTTCAGTTTATCTTTTTGTGAATTCTGTGTGGCTTTTGACTTTTTTTGGCAATTATGTTGTTTCTCTGACATAAAGTGGGTTTTTATCAGAGACACCCCATCACCTTGTGGCAAAACCTGCTGGGGAGTGTGGTGTGCAGAAGTCACAGACATGGTTTTGTTCACCCTGAGGGAAGGATAGGCTTGCTGTGGGCAGGGCCCATGGCTTTAAACCCTTCTCCTTAGGGGTGGGAGGACTGGCTGTGGTAGGGAGAGACCTTGTAGCAGTATCATGTTCCTTGCTGGAAATTTAAGGGCAAGGTACCTTAAGGTGGTGATAAGGGGGGAAGGCTGTTCTAAGTGCAGGAAGCTGTTCCATCACAGGAATGAGTGAGACCTGGGCCAGAAACTTTGGAAGGACATTGCCTGGCTGGGGACTGTGTCAGCCAAAGCTACAGTGAGATTCAAGGTGCACTTCTGCTGTAAGCTCACAGAGTTTCTACTGTGTGGAGCACCACAGGCACTTCTCCTAACTCCATCCCTCCATGGGCAGAAAGAGCTGATGTGCCTGGGATTCATCCCGTGCTCCAGTCACAGCTGAGCAGTGTCCCTTCAGGGAGTTCAAACAAAGGGGAACTTTCAGGGAGGTGTTTTTTGCCTGGTCTTTCGTTTGGTTTGTTTCAAGACTCTGCTGAGTGAGGTGTTTATTGCCGTTCCTCTTAGTTATGGTTTCCTTGTAGGTGATTTCAGACATGGGTTTCCAAGACTATTTGTGAGATCTGTTTTCAGCAGACATGCTCTGAGAATGATGCACCTTCTGAGTAAACTGAATTAGGCTAGTAAAAGATGAATGGCCTTTCTGAGTCCAAAATGCATCTTCAGCTTCAAGGCCTACATGGATCAGCCCATGAAGTTACCTTTCAGCCCATTAAAGGGAAGGGCTCAGGGAATCAAAAGTAAGCCTGTTAAAAGAAACCTGGCGAAAGTGAAAATGGTGATGTATCTAATTTTGGCACAACATAGAAAGGTGTTCTAAATGAAGCTATGTTAACTTAAAAGCAAAATTGAGCCTTTCGTATCATAGACTTAAATTACCAATGCCCCAAATCCAGGGAAAGGGGCCTGAGAACTCCATGTGATATAATATTTCTGAAAAAGGAAAGAACCTTGATTGAAATGCCACTTGTATTTTCAAGGGATTTAATGCCACACTGCCTTTTAGAAAAAAGCTAGGGAATCTCAACAAGCACCATCAGGATTATTTAGCTGGAAACGTGTTAAGCTTCATGTCCTTTAGTTGATGTTGCTCATTTTTCCCCAGTCTGATATGCCAGTAGCTTGAATACCTAAGTGGTGGGGTGATGTTTTAACTAGCCAGCACCAAAATATGAAAATGCTCTTGAAAAAGCTTCACAGTTGTTACTTTAATATAGAGAATTAATGTCTTGCAGTGTATGCCTGAGGCAGATGGCCAGTGCTCTGTTGTACATGAACTTTATGAAGGGATCTAGCAGTTATAAAGGAAGAGCAGAGATTGCACTGGTGACAGTCTAAAATCTGTTTTGCTGACATGCACTGCTTTGTCTGGTGTCATTAAAAAGTCCAGTCCCTTGCTCCTAGAATATATGTGTGTAATCAGTTCCAGCATGTTCCCTTCTCTTGTGCTTTGGTTTCTCTTGTGCTTTATGGCCTTTTGAGGAAAGATCGAAGCTGGAATTCTTTCTACAACTGAATTTCCAAGGAAGAAAATTAAGCTTAAACAAGCGTCTAGCAGTCAGACAGGTTTGTATTATTATAGAATGTAAGGTGCTTAAGAACGCGCTGAAGATCCCAAGTCTTGCATACAAAGTCTTTCAGTAACACTTTCATATGGATTAGTGCATGGAGCTTATGATCATCAGGTACCAGAAGGAATATAATTCAGTTCCATCTCACAGTTTGCTTAAACTAGGAAACTGGATTTCTCATTCTAGCCTTGTTTTCCCAGGTGGAAAAAACCTCCAACAGCCCCCTGCTCCAACAGTGTAGAACTTCAAGTAGGAATAAGAAGTGCTAGATTTCTTTACAGAGTTAGCAGACTTGATGTTGGATTTGGGCATGAAATGGACTTGAGACAAGAAGAAAGCAAGGATCAGCCTGGGCTATATCACAGCTTGTACTTCCAGGAGAAATGAGATTGTCTTCCACAAAATGGAGAGCTCTCATCTGACATACTGTGTGCAACTCTCATAATGCTCAGGGAGAGTCCATAACTCAAGACAAGGGCTGTAAGGATGTGTGGGGACTGAAGAACCTTGGGGATGAAACTGGAAAAGCTTTGCTTGTTTGGCTTAGTCAAATGAAGACAGAAAATGATATGATTTCTCTTTCTAAATCGGCTTGGCATTAATGTAGATTAAAAATTACCTTCTCCCTCCCTGAAGGATTGTGTTGATATAGGAAAAGTCAATTTACAAGCTTTCATTCTTAACTATTACCTCCTGTTACAGTGTTGAATTGAAAGTTTCAAGGTGTCAGCTCTACCCTTAAGTGAGAATTGGGATGTTGAGGTGCCAGGAATATTGGCTAGAAGCTTTTCAGCAGTTTAATGTTCATTTTAGACAGTTAGCCAGCCTTACTTGCAAATATTTGGAGTTGCACTGATGTCTTAAAGATGGTAGTTGGTAGACTTGAGGGAGCAGGGTGGACCTTGTGTTAGCAGCCCCATAATTAGCATTCTGGTATAATCAGATGTGATCTGCAGAGATGACTTCATGTTGAAAGCATTACAAAGCCTTAGTGCAAGTAATCTGCCCATCTTCCTTTTTATGAAGGGTTTGGTTTCCTAAATTTTCCTGTGCCATTGGGGCATGAGTGCTTCTACATAAGAGCATTTATTAGCCATTATTGGAACATTGATCTGGAGGTACGAAACATATGATTTACTATTAATTAATTCATGTGGGATTAATTCATCCTGACTGGATGTGTAATCTACCTCTAGAAGCCCAGATAAAATGCTGAACTATAGTATAGTAGAATTCCCTGCAATCATGTGTATGAACTGTCCCAAAACTGTAGTGAACTGGGCAAAAAATAAGACTTTTGAATTTACTTTTTTAAAATTGGAACAGCAAGTGATGCATTTGAAGTGTGTCTGCTGGGACTTGCTGCAAATTGTCTAAAAGAAAAAATCCCAAATCAGATGAAGGCCAGCTAAAAAAGAGGCTCAGGTCGCAGCTGTAAAAGAAATCAACATAACAGCAGTATATGGTAAAGAATTTATAAGAGTTTTTAAGATCAGAAAGGATTCTTGGTTCATAGCTTTTCCTTTTGCTTAATCTAGTCCACAGAATTTAATTCTTCCTTATGCCTGACCTAAGGCTACACAGAAACTGAAGATGAACTACTTACTTTTCAATTATAAGTTCTCCTACCAGATTATAGTACAAATTTTGAAATGCCTTCTTGTATTTGATCAATTTATTCTAGAGATTCATTAGTAGACATAAAAAGGAAGAAGGAAATACTCAGCTTTCTGAGAAGCTTGAGGCCACTGCAGCTGAATAAAATAAAAATGAATGCTCAAAGTGGATCAGAGCTGGCACTGCTGACACATTGAACTTTTATGTGAATCACTGATCTCTGATTGTTTGTACTCTTGTTTCTGCATTTTGAACAATAGTCTATAGCCTTAAAAGAGCTTGGTCTGTAAACAATCTACAGTGCTCAAGATTTCCTTGAGGCTTTCCTGAAGCCAGAGATTTACTATCTAGATGTTGTGACCTCCAGAAAATTGCTGGGACATCTGAGCTTCAGCACTGTAGAAGTATGGTGGAGTCAGCCTTGAATGTCTCTCTGACTGGGAATGAAGGAGTAGATCCTCCCCCTTAACATCACTGAGGTCCACTTGGCTCATTTCATGTGCTTTTCACATATGGATGTGCTGACGGAAAGCTACAAATAGATATTTCAGGGATTTTTCAGGTTATCACTGAATGCCTTTGCTAGGACTGACATACCTTTGAGTTTCCCTGGTGAAGGGAAGTTGATTTGGACTTTCATATGAAAAATATGGCCTGCAGGAAAAGAGCAAAAGCTTCATCAGGGCTCCCAGGTGCTCCCATTTCCTGACTGCTGGGCTCATGTCCATGCACATCTAACACTTCAGCCTTCTTGCGTGTATCCAAGGCATGTACAGAGCACCTGGAGGGAGGTCTGTGTTGGATGCAGTGGGAGGGTGTCAGGGTGAGTGAACCCAGCTTTATCTGCATTCCTCAGAGAAAAATGAGGGAGTCTTAGATAATCCTTTTAGCACTTCACACACAGTAGGAAATAGTTAAAACTTAGCTCCTTTGCATTCTGTGAGAACAGATTTAAGAACATTTTCTACTTAAATATAATTTTCTTCTAGTTTGTGTCTAACCCTGACTAAACACAGCAATATCATTCCCTTTTGAAAGACTTCTGTAGGACATGTGGAAAAGAAGACCTACAGCTCTCAGGTCCCATCTGTAAAGCTGAGAATAGCAGATGGCTTGCAAATGTAATGATGCTCACTATTTTCACTCTGAAATGAGGATGGTGGTGTTTTCTGAGAAACATCTCATTAATGACAATGGTCATCTCTTTTCAAATCAAAGCTTATTTATGATGGGAAAACCAACTTGCTTAAAGCTAGTCATTCTGACATGTTGAAAGTACAAAACTGCAATTTCTTATAAAATAACCTCCTAAGGGTAAATAACATTTGTAAGTGCTGTTGTCCTGTAACATTCAAGCTCTGGCTGGGTATCGGAGTGTTGTGGGCAAGTAATGTGTCAGCAGCATAAAATCAGGAAACGAGGAAATTGAAGGTTGTGTTTCCTAGCAGAATTACTAGGTAGCCTGAAATAAGAGTTGTGCAAGTTATCATTTAGGCAGTAGATCTGTAACATATATATTTTTTCTTTTCCAGGAACAGCTGATTGAAGACAGATCGGGAATGTGTTATTAATTCCTGTGGAATTGTATTCCACAAAAGAGGTTTTGTGAGAACATAGCACACACAGGTGCAATAATCTTGTTTGGGTGGGGTATTTGTATTTATTTTTCTTAAACTTGGTTATTTAGAATAGGTATGGAAGCATTTCTAATGATCAGAATGTAACTTAACATTTTTAGCCGTAATAAATTTTAGAGGTGACTTAGATGGATGAATGTAGATTGTTCTACAAAAACAAATGAAAGCTCTAAAAAGTGTTCTTATTAATCAAAGACATTGAGCTAGAAATCACTATGACCTTTTCTTGGTGACAGTTTAGAAAGCTTACTGGTAAAATCAGATCTTTTTGCGTTTTTTTCCTTTATGCTTTTCCAAGATTCTTGTGCATTTAAGACTGACACAGCCACAGCAAACACTGATTTCGAACCCAGGATGCAGGGGGAGAGATAGTGCTTTTCATTGTGTGATCCTGCTGATTTGTGACTGTCAGGCTGGTAGTCAGGCCAGCTCATGGGCCAGACGACCAAACCACTGAAGAAGAGAGGGGCTGGGAGGACTCAGTTTGTTTTGAGGACTTAGATGCAGAATAAGCCTGTGATTATTCAGCTCATTTGAAGGAGGTGGGTGTGACTGCTGCTTTGCTGTGCCCCGAGTTTCACTTGCTTTAGTGAATAGTTTGGCTGTTTTGAAATACAGAGATGATAGATATCTGTGGTGTTGAGGGAAATATAAGTAAAGAAAGACCAGTATAACGGGACTGTGACAGGAGATGTGTCCAGACTGGACAGCTGGCTGTAGCATCTGCAGCACCAGATATTCCCCTGGCTGTCAGGTTTGCTGCCCATCTTCTCCCACCTCTGTGAAATGGGGCTCTGCCTTTTTTAAACGCTTGGAAGTTTGTGGGTTCATTAGGTCTGGGCAAGAGGTGGATATTGTTTCAGTCTTAGCTTTGGGGCTCTTTTTAGCATCAGTGATTACAGCCACAAGTTAATCTTGGGGGCCTGCCACTTGGCAAAGGGATGCTGGTGGCTCTCAGGCAGGGAGGGCTCCAATCCGAGATGGGAGGGGAGGCATGGGCTGAGGAGGCCACACTGTGTGGGAGTGACAAACACATCCTGTCCAATAACGAAATAGGCAGGGAAAGACTGACATAAAGGTGGAAAAGCTAATTTCAATAATACACCTTCTTATTCTTTAGAATTCTGAATGCTTTTGTGTGTCCCAAGGCCTCCCAAAATAATTAAATCTCGATCCTACAGGTGCAGCAGCTTATCGTACATTGATACATGTTATCATGTATCTACTATAGTACTGTGGGACTAAGCATGGGTTTAATTTAGATCTTTAGGAGTAAGGGCCTTGATGTACCTATTAGTATTCCTATAACTCAATTCCAGAGCCAGTTAAAATGGTTACTCTTCGTACTCTTCTTTGATCACTTGACTGTGATCTGTGCAATGGTTAGACAGAATAACCCTTAGCAGTTGATTACAGCAATGACAGATCACAGAGAGAGGCAAAGAAATATTTTGGCATGGGATTCGATCTTAGATGTGATAAGGAAAACTTAAATACAAATTATAATTGTTTATCTGGCAGTGAGGCAGAGAAAGGGCACAGGTCCATGAGAGCTGTACTCATTCCTGAAGCTGAAGAGAAGGGTGTGGGATCCATGGCTAGGCATCTCTGTTCTGTACCCTGGCACAGAATCTGCCCAGTCAGTTTATCACTTACCAGTGTGTGCTGAGTGGGAGAAACAGAGGATGTTCCCATCATCAGGAAGTCATCACGATCTATTGTGCTGAATTTGTGTGACATTATCAAAGAGAGAGAGGAAGAGGAAAAAAAAGCCATTCATTGAGCACATTTGTTTTCAGGCAGTACAGAAAGAGGAGCTGTCTTCTGTTTTAAGTGTGTTGATTGAAAAGTATTTTCACACCAGCACATCATGACTAATATTCCATGCAGTCATGTTCCCGCCTGCCACTTTCTGATGTGGTTTGTGTGCAGCTGCAGGAAGATATTCATTTAACCCCAGTCAAGCACTTGACAATGTGAAGGAAAGGCTGCTTGTGCTCGGAGTGCTGTTCTAGCAAAAGAACTTTCTGGAATAAAGATTGCACCTTAATAGCTGTGTATTTCAGAGAGGCAGCTGTAGGGAATGTGAGCAGAGAGGAAATTGTTGGAACAGAAGGACACAGGACGAACACATATCTGTCTGAGCTCTTGAAGGCTGTTACTAAATGTGGGGGGAAACAAAAACATCTTCTTGCCTTATTGGCATTTTAGGAGGGACTAGAGAAGCTAGGAATGTCCTAACATCCTCTTATTTTGTTACGAATGTCAGCAGTGCCTCTCCAGAAATTTGATTCCAAGTTTAATGAACTTCTGATTGCATTTGCATGTTCTGCAACCAAGGAAAACGTGTCTAGCTGCAGTTTTCAGTCTCTCAGTCATTGAACTAACAAGATGTGAATTCTGTTTCTGAGAGCTCCAGACACTCATATGCCCATGATAAGGGTGCTGTAAAAGCATTCCGGGTAAGAAGTGTGTATATATGTATCTGTGTGTGGAGATATATAGATATAGATATAGATATAGATATATGTAGGCACTGGTTTGTTTTCAGTGTGGTCTCTTGAAGAGAATTGGGCAGTGGCCAGTGCTGACCTCAGTCTTTTTGTGGGCTAAATTAATGTCTTTATTCTGCTTGACAGTGTGAATTTTTAAGAAGAATTTTTAAATGAATGCAAGAATTTATGGTGTGCAAGATGTCTGACAGTATCCTCAGTTGTTTTTGTGTTTCATCAGTGTGGTGTTACAAATGAGCCTGTGTAATGCAGAGGAGACTCAGGGCTGACAATGTGAATGGTGTAGTAGGAGGGGCAGTGCTGGGGCCCTTTTAAGTGAAGAAATATCCATCTTGCACTGTTGTTGGAAGTAATTATTAATCTGTTTTCATTTGACGAAAGAAAAGCCCAGTAGATGTCATTTCATGTTTAAATGTGAAGCTGAGGCATGAATTATTGTCCTGCTGATGATAATCCACAGACGTGGCATGAGCTTTGAAACAGAAACAGACACAAATTCTGCATGTCACTGGCTGTACAAAAACTTTGTCATGCTGGAGGCTGAGTTTTAGACTTGTCCATTTTTATGATCCTTTGCTTCTGAAAGAAAAACTGAATAAACTCCTCCATCGTTTTTGGTGTAGGAAGGGGAGAAGGATCCTGTCTTCTACTCTGGGCATGTCTAGCCACAGGTTTGCTGCTTTGACAGGAGGAACGATTTTTGGAAAGATGTAATATATGCATTAGGAAGTCTCACCTTTTCTTTGAGAACCCGTCTTTTTTTCTCAACTCCAGATGGGGCAGAACCTCTTGCTTTGATGAGAATTAGGACTCTGACCTCACATGCTGGACTCTGCCCTCTGCTTTGTTCTGTTGCTTCTTAACAGGCTTCAAGTCTAATCTTTTCACTCTCCAAAAACTCCTGTACCACTAAGCTGAGGACAGTTGTAACTTACTGAGTGGTGATGGTTGAAGGACAGATTGGTTATGGTGAGGTTTTCAGGGGGCTGGTGACAATGCTGCTTCACATCTGTCAAATCTTACGAGTTCAGGGTGATGGGGATTGTCTGCAGTTCTGGTGACCTGGCGTTGTAGGAAGCTTGAAGCAACCGGAGCAGAAACAATGGCTCAAATAAACACTCAGCTGGCTGCAGGACAGTGAATAACTACTGGCTCTGGGGTGTTTTGCTGGTGTTGTGGAGAGTGTCTTGGAG
>VZRX01000109.1:0-40414 GCA_013398075.1 Notiomystis cincta
AAGGAAGGAAGGAAGGTTGGTTTTCAGTCTAACATTCATACCTATACAGGATGAATAGTGTCAGGCAGAATCTGTCATTTATAGTTATTCAGATCATGCCATAGCAGTATGAGATTAAGGGTTTCTCCTATTTGTTCTACTGCTCTTAGGAAGTGTCTTGGGAAGAAAGTGAGAAGAGAATGTAATATTATCTCTTCATAATACTCTGCCAGCCTCCAGCAACTTTTGGCTTGGGGATTTCTCAACCTGGAGGCAGTATCCACACTGAATATCACTTTCATGAACTTGCAGTTCCCTCCTGATTGCCTGAAAGGAAATTCACAGTTTCTAGTAATAGGTAGCTCTACTCTGTGTTGCGGAAGAACCAACGTCCTTGTGTGAATTTGGAACACATTACCTACTGGTTCCATCTAAAGCCTCCTCAGTCTTACCTTTGGAGATATAATGAGCAACTGATCTTTATTCATATGCTACAGGCTGTTCATGTCTTTGTCAATCTTTATCATATCTCCCCTCAGCCATCTCTCCTAGGCTAGGGAGTCCCAGTCTACCTATTCAGTCTGTATGAAAGCTGCTCATGTGTTTAATCATTACTCCTCAAACTTTTTCAATATGAAAATTTAGTTTTTCAGGTGATATGGCCAAAACTTTAACATACTGTTTGCTTTTTGGCTGCTTTTGATCAGTGTGTGTTCTGTTGTTTTGTTTTTTTGTTTTTTTTTAAACCTATATAACCTCTAAATTTCACATCCAGTTAGACATCTCAGAACCATTATTTTGTAGCTAAAGTTACATTTTCTCCCCACATCCACTGTTTTATGCTCATCTACATTCAGTTTGAGATGCTGTTCTATCTAGTGCCCACTCGTCCTGTTGCCTAAGATCCTTTTCTCTTACCCTGTTTCTCAGTCTTAGAAGAATTTCCACTAATAATCTCCTATTAATCTCTTTACTGTGAAACCTATCTTTCAACTGATTTTTTGCAATCATGCAAATATCTTCCCTCTTATCCTATTATTGCTAAAGTGTTTTTAAGGGTGTGTGCTGAGGGCCCTTGTTGAATACATGGAAAAGGACAAATAGGAGATGCTGTCAACCAAAGATCTCCTGTATCCTCAAGCTGTTTATTATTTTACAGGAACCTGATGGATTTGTAGAACATTTTCTCCTTACCTAGCCATATTGAATTTCTCCCAATTTATCGTATTTACCCAGATTCTCTACCCTGTGTAGTGATTTCTACTAAATTTGTCAGTCTTGCCAGGCTCTATTTCTCCCATTTTCTCATGGAAGCATTTAAAAAGACTGATGCTGTATTGGACACATTCAGGTGCTCAGTTCTAAGTCTGTTTTAAATAAGAGGCCATGGACTATTATTATTTCAGCTAATTCATCCTTCAGTCCCTTTAAATCTGTTGGCTGAACACCATCTGGTTCTAACATTTTCTTCCTATTCATTTTGTTTATTTGCTCCATACCCCTTCTACAGACACTTCAGCTTGAAATAGATCCTCTGACGATAACCATAAGGAAGCATTCTGTTGCAGGAAGCTCTCCAAGTTCCTCACAATGAACACAGGAGTGAAAAAAAGAGATCATTTAGCCTTTTCTCTTACAGCCATCTCTTCCTCAAGGACTGGTTATCTGTTGGCACTATCATTCCCCAAACCCTTCAACTTGACTAATATTCAAAAGAAGCATGCAGTTGTAAATCACTCCCCAGATCAGTTCAGACTCATAATATTTTGATGTAAGTAGAAACAGCCACCCTCTCCAATCTGACCATGACTGGGGACGTCCTGTTTGGCAGAAAGATCCTTCAGTATGGCAACAATTATTTTTCTTCCCAACTACTGTTTGTATATACTGCAGATAAACTGAGAGGGTCTGAGATGCAGGCTCAGACATATATTATGATTGAGTATATGAGCTTAGATTGTGCACTTTGAAGTAGAGTCCTTGCTGTTGATCCTCTTAGGCCTGTGCTTACTTTGAACCCTATAAGTGCTCAGGCCCTTTAAATAATAGGATTAAAGTAATCATTTGGTTGCTGATGTGAATTTCATGTCTAACACTTCACATAGAGCTGGAAAAATATACCATCCATTGTCAGCCTGATAGACATATGGATTGTGTTTGCCCCTGCCAAGTTTATACTCACATGGCTGTCTAGTGGAGCTGCTGTCTTGATGTGAATGAAATTCAAGTGATGTGAGTAAAATGAAAGACAGACTTGTAACAATGATTTGTCTTGAAGATAAAGTGTGTCTTGCTGGAAGATAAGCAATTCTTCTGAGTCATTAGAGACGAGTCAGAACTCACTTCATGAAGCAGTGCTAGTCCTTTTGCTGATCCCTGACATCTAACCATAAAGTCCAGGGAGTCCTGGCTGGGTTGCTACAAGCCTTACATGACTGATCATTGCCCATCTGTCTGAAGAGACTGTCCACAATGATGCTGACTCTTCCTTGTATCCAGAAGGATTTCAAGGAACCCAGACTCCTCATTTGCAAGGAAGAATTTCTAATACTTGGAAAAAAATGTGGGGAAGGGGCTGGCTTGTCTGGCATCAAACACGGCTCTGGCAGGCAGGGGGAACTTCATTTGCAGGAGAGGGCAGAGGAAGACCTGTGAGGAAGGCTCTGTGCTCTGCCTGAGTGCCTACAGCTCTTCCACAGCCATGCCCACACTGCTTCTCCTGCCAGCTTGCTCTGTGAGCACACCCTGGACTCAGTACTCTTTGCTATTTCCTTCAGTACCCTGCAGATCCACCCTGCACTTGCATTAGTAACCACAGGGTGAAAAGGCAGAAAGGAAGCATGGCTGCCCTCAGATCTGGTCCTTAGAAGACCCTTACTTCTTTTTCTGAATTGGGAAAAAGTGCTCTTTTTCTCCCCTGAAAGGAGGTTGAAAGGCTCGAGGATGTGAAATGCAGGCCATGTGAGTGAGCACATGACATGTGATGTGTTTAACCTGTGCTCACACAAATTCCTCGTGTGGTGGAGTTGGAAAGTGCAACAGAGTTTGTTCTGAGAACTCCCTCTCTTTTATTGTTCTGTTCCAAAAGTGCCATGCTGTATCTCTCTTTTTGTTATAATCAGTATTCTAAGCCCCTGAGTGTCCTGCTGCCTTCTACACCAGTGCTGGAGGCTGTCAGAAGCCTTGCAATGGAAACCACGCACAGGGAATTTGGATACCCAGCATTTAAAAATGGGATAAATAACAGAATAATGGGCTTCTGTGTGGTGGCATCTAGGGCTTGCAGGTATTTCTGTTTTCATATGGTAATTTCTGAGCGTGTTGGGCTTTGCTTCCCTAGCCACAGACTACCAAAAAGGAGCACTAGTCAATGCTGTCAATGCTTCCCTCCTACAGAAAAATGCAAATTTCTAGGAATACTTTGGTGAAAAGCTGTTCAGCTTGACAGGGAATATGCTGGTCTGAAAGCCCACTAGCTTTATTTCTGGAGTGTGTGAGACAGCTTCTGTCCCCACCTATATGCCCATTTTATTCTCATGACAAAGTACTTATTTTCCTTTTTAAAGGAGAATTTTACTCTAATTTGTTGTGATATGGGAGTTCCACAGACACTGCGGGAAAAAAAAAAGAATATTATAAAAGAAAACCTCTATAAACAGCTTCATAAACAATATTACTGAAAATATAAAGTGAAATTGAGGGGAAATATTTTTTCTTCTAGCTTCTTCATTTTCACTAATTCTTGGTGATGTGTCTTAACAGTGGCCAGTAAAGCAACCTGCAGCAGGAATACTTTGGGTTTTATGAAGCTGATGGATCCCTTTGAAATATCTATGGTAGTCCTCCTTCCATGTTTGTCAGAGGGAATTGAGCAAAACCAGGCAAAATTGCTCCAGCTGCTTTTAGAGAAACCAGGACTCTGCAATACAACCTATGCCTCTCAGAGCTGATCAGTATTAGATGCTGAACATGGCTGAAGCAGCCTGAGATTTATCAGCATGAAACTGAACTCCCTGTGATATGAAGCCAAATATAAAATATTGCAGGCAGTAATAATTCATCTCACTGAAAAACAACTGTGTCAGGGGGTCTGTGGTTTGGTTAGACAACACACAGCCACAAAAAAAGGAAAATTGGTAACAAAAAATATGAAAATGCACTTTTGTGGTAAAAATCTACACAAGTTTGGTTCTATTAAAATAGAGGAAAAGAAAGAGATCCGAGTTTTGTAAAAATAAGCTGTGGATGCATCTGAGATAACTCCCATTGATATCTGTGGAGCCAGGATTTTACCCCCAAGTCAGTATTCACATCCACTTCCTTCTTTGGTTTTCTTCCTTGTAGAATAGCCTTTTACATTTTCTGTATTAAAGAAGTGTTTGAATGAGCCTGCCCCCTCACAGCCTCTTGCCAGCTGCAGTCAAAGGTCTGCCTTGTTCTGATGGCTTGCTGTTTGCAAGGGAAAAAGTAAAGTTATTCATCCATTAATTATATTTTTAAATGCTAGGTAAGAACAAAGTATTATTGTTGGAAAGACTGCCTTTAGAATGGCTTCACTTTGGGTCTTTTTGTTTAATTTCACTTTTAAATTCAAATCCACTGAAAAATCACAGCATTAGCATGTATGTTCCTGCATTTTATTCCAACCAAAGACTTTTGGCCAACACAGTTTTTTTTAAAAAGCTAATGCTTTGCTGAACATGATTGGAATGCTGCTTCTGCTTCTTGTTTTTAAGAGGGAACACTGTCAATACACCAGTGGCTGCAATACTTAACACTAAGTGCACAACCAGGACAATTTTCTCATTTTTGTTATTCTAGCCTGAGGCTTGGAAGATAGACAAAGAATTTGAGGACATGAGAAAATTTCTAGTATGCAAGAAGTGAGACTACTCTATTAAAACATACTAGTTTTGTAAACAATTTCTTTATTGCACAATTTACCCTGGAAGCACATCAGTTTAGCTTAACAGCAAGATCTTGTAATTACCAGAGGAGTGAAGGCAGCTGCCATGTCCCACTGGTGTCCCTCTGCAGCACTGCACTCTCTGGTGGCACTTTGGGCTCCAGGTAACTTGGGAACTCATCTCAGCAGTGCTGGGGACCAGAAGGTTGGAGCTCTGTGCAGCTCTGACCAGACCACGGTGTAGTGGCAAAATGGTTATTGCTGGAGAACAGGGAGACCTGTGGAGGTGCTGGCTGCAGAGGCTGGACATGTTAAGCCTTCTGAGGCATCCATGTGGGGACAGTAAGCCCCAAGATAAGACAGCTGTGTGTGCAGACACTTTATTCTTCCACTTAAGTTATGTGCTGTTCTTGATGTGAAAGGTGGAGCAAACTTGTCCCTAAGCACTGCCTACACTGTCACAGCCCCCACCAGCAGAGCCCTGGAAAGCTGAGCCAGACATGAGGGCATGGACCATGGCAGTGAGTGCCCACCACAGGTGAGGTGGGATACATGGGGGTAACCTCAGAGGCTGTGTCTTTACTCATAAATCAAATTGGATACCAGGATGCTCCCAGGCACTGAGATTCAGTCAACTGTGCTGGTCTGTTGACCAGACACCATCTAGGGCTCTCCCCCCTGGGCATGGCCTAGGAGCAAATCCTACCCCTAGGGCATGTTTTGGATATATTCACTTGATTCCAGAGGCCATGAGGGTGTAAACACCTACTTCTCATCTAAAATCAGTGGATCTCCAGCAGCTTTAGACCGAGCAATCATCCACCCTTCTGCCTTTGAAATCCTCACGTAGGATCCAACCTCAATCCCAAACATTTTGAAGTGGGCTGTCCTTTCCTACAAGCACTGCTTTTGGTCAGCTCTAAGGAGTCCTGCTCCTCAGGGTACCAGGGACCTGAGATCCTGTCAAAGCCTGTGCAGGGCTCAGCATTTTGAAAAACCTTTCTTTCATTTAATTTCCCAAATAATGGAATTGTAAACAAACCTCGAGTGCAATGTGTGATAGCTTTAGCTTTTAGGATAAAAGTAAATTAATATTTCTTACCTTTTTGTCATATTTTATGATCATTGGGTTTAAAAGCCTTTGGTTATAAGAGTATCTATAATAAAAATGCATGTGTAAATGCATCCAAACAAATGTACGCACAAGCACAAATAATCTTATTTTCCCTAAGAGGTGCTCTTTTATTGGCTTCATTTGAAAATGAATACTCTCATGAGATGAGGTTAAAAGTAATTTAATGTAACAATAGCCTGATAATTGGCATTTGGCAGTTATTGCTAATGCTATTTTACAGGCTAGTTTTAATGAATTCCTGATTTGACACCCAGTTATGATTCAGTGCTTTGCTTTCTTTTCTCTTTTCCCTCAGCTGCTGTAATCCATAACAAGTAATTGTTTAAAACATGAAATCAGCAAGCATTGCCTGTAATTTTCCTTTTTCACTTTCATGGCCACTAGGAAATGGCCTGAAAGAGGAGAAAAAAGTAAAATGTTCCTTCTGTCTGTCCTCTTTTTTCCACTATCTATTCATTTTCCAAACATTCAACATAAAGAAGAAAGTGCTGATTGAGGAGAAAAAACCTCCAAAAACTAATTAAAAGCTTTCTGCCAGAAGTAATTCAGTTTTCTATTCAAACCAGGGAAGTGTCTATAGTTAGATATGGTTGTGTTCCTTGAGAACATGAAAACATGACAGTGTATCATTAGTGAAGAAACTAAAGAGCAGCTGTTAGTTAGCACCTGGCTCCCAACAGCAGGCTGGGAATACAAAGAGAGACTTTTATGTGTTCCCTGGCAGCAAGAAAGGAACAGACATCTTAAAGTCCATTCTGCCCCTGAGAAAGCAGCACTCCCTCAAGATGTCTATGCAGGGCCCTGAGAAGTGATGGCAAATGGCAGGTGGAAAGGAGAAAAGGGCTCAAAAGACAGTGAAAACCCAAATGAGGCACTGTCTTACCTTGCTGCAGCTCACGAGTCTGTGAACGAGAGCAGACAGGACAGACTTGCCTCTTCACTGGATTGCCCAAACTATGTTTTGTAATTAGGCAGTTGGGCATCCGTGCTTGGGGTGAGCTATAAATATAATTTCTCCAAAGCAGCAGCCATGGGCAGGAGATAAGGACTGCAGCATCTCTGTGCTCGCCAGCCTTTTAAGGCAGCACGGCTGGAGCCGCATGGGAGCCCCGATGGAAAGGGCTGTTGTGCTCTTGAGGAGTGCCAGCCCATCTCAGTGCTGCATTTGGCTGTGCCTTTGGGAGGTGCTGCAAGGGACCACAAAACAAATGGCCCCCAATATTTCAGGGCTCAATATTGTGTCTGAGACATGAGTGATTTATCTAATTAATCAGTCAGATTGTCTGTCAGGCCTTTGGGATTGACAGAAACACCTTAAGAAGTGCTGACTGCTCTGTGGATGTAACAAACTCCAGCACTCCTGCATCTGTCTGTCTGTGCAGCCCAGGTGTGCAGCCCTGTTGCAGGGTAGTTTGGGTCTTGTGTCCTGCCTTGGTTTTGCCCTGCACCTCCTCGTGCAGGAAGCTGTGGTGCCACCTCACTACGAAAGACAGCAACTTTAGAGATAAGGTAACAAGGTAAGTGTGATGCTGGGTGAGTGGGACACTTGTACATGAAAAAAACCCAAGAGGTTTGAGGTGGAAAAAAGCTCTTCTAGTAGCTCCCATGTGGAGAGTGTTGCTGGCTGGGGAGGAACACCTGTCCAAGCAAGGCTCAGTGTAGAGGTGGTGTTACAACCTGCCAATATTGGGTCCATCTCTGCATTCCAATGTACTTCTGCAGGGAAAATTGCAGCAGAGACATGGTCCTTAATACAAAGTTAAACTATTTTAAGGGAAGGAAAAGAAAAGCCTCTCTGTAAGATGGGGAGTTGAAGAAATAACATCAGGCAGACTCTGTGTGCAGGCAAATGACTCTCCTTTCCACAGCAGCATACTCACCTGGAGAAGTACTGTGCTGTTGAGCTGAGGCTGCTGGTTGTTCCTTCACCTGCATAAAGCACCAGTACTTGACAAGGGATTCAATTTCTTTGCTGGATTTATTTATTATTTCCATAGTCCTGAAGAGCATCTCATTCCCTTCATCTCCCTCTCCTCTCTCTTTTCTTCAGAGCCCTGGCTGAGAAATAGTCCTTAGGAGAGAGCATCACCTCCCAGCTTGTCTCTGAGCAGTTTGGACAGCCAGTGTAGGTCAAGCTGCAGAGACTGGATACTAACACCAACTGTGTGCCAGGCTTTTTGACATGACAAACTGATTTATGGTTTGACCTGGAGCCCAGTCAGGTTTTATGGTTTTAACTCCAACGCAATGAGAAGTTGGCATCTGAGGCATTCATCCTAACATTAAAAAGCTCACAACAGCATGTCCTCAGCCTCTGCCAAGCAGCATGATGTGACAGCCTGAGTCAAGCCTCTGAGAGAAAATGCTTTCACACATCTCCTTTCATCCCTGCAGAAATGCCTGGCTTCCAAGCGCCATGGACGAGGAGGATGACCTGGAGGCTTTGGTTAGGGAGATAAGAGAAATATCCCAGAGATTCCTGGGGAAAGTACTGTTCATCCTAGATCTAGTGGCCTTTTGCCTCATATTCCTTTAGCTACCATGTAAACAGCTCTTTCACATTTCCCAGAACAATAAACAGTTATGAAAAGCTGTTTAAGTAGCAAAAATGGGATAGTTAAGACATATGCTTGGACAGCTCTGGAAAGCCTCAACTTTTCCATGTTAGCCAATTTCTCTGTTTGTGTGATTCAAAGGTCCAGCTGATGTTGTAGAAACAACCCAGATAAATGATGGCTGTCCCCTGCCCCAGTCCAGGATGTTCTGGCCACTAATGACATGCTTAATCCCCAGGTGTCAGCCTGACTGCAGAACATATTTGAGTCTGGTGCACACATCCAGCAACCAGGGACCAGCTTGGGGTAAAAGTTGCCTTCTAGAACACTTAATCTGAAAACTTGAGAAGGTGGATCTGCTAATGCAAACTTGACTGCTTTTCTCTCTGGTAAGAGCAAATGTTCCCCAAAGCTGTTTACTCCACATTGTGCTGCTACTTAAACTGTCCCAGTTTCATTTTGGATATTGCTTTACTCTCAAGGACCCTCACCAGGGAAAGGACTCCTTGACAAAGGATGCTGCCAAAAGCCAAAGCATCAGCAACATGTCAGGCTACTGGTCCTGATCCTGTGCTCCTGGCAGCAGGAACAGCTGAGCCACTCCCTTGAGACAGGCAGGAGAATGTCCTCATGCTCAGGGCACCAGCACTTCTGAGGTACAGAGGGTGGCAGGCTAACAGTACAGGAGAGGTATTCCTGTGAGTGTTGTCAGAAGCAGAGACATCTCCAGGTGTCTCAGCTATACAGTGGTATTGGAATTCAGCCTTTATGACGAGAGATGGGGGCTGAGGCTCTCTATCCCACAGCAGTGATGGCATTGCTTGGCACAGGCCCCCTTGCCATTTCCATGGGGCTGTAGCCCTGCTGCTCCCATGACTGAGGCACAGGCAGGAAGCAAAGCAAGAATTTCAGCCAGTTCCCTGCTCCAAGGCAATGGGATGTGTGTGTACAACAAGAGCTGCTTTAACAATCACAGAATCATTTAGGTTGGAAAAGGTCTTTAAGATCATTGAGTCCAAATGTGCTTTAGAGATGGAAAGGAATTGCTGCAAGCTGTATAGCACAGCTCCTTTGGAGCCAAGGTGCCATTAACTACTCATTGCAGTGAGATTAGAGGCTTTACCATTAATCCTTCCCACTCAGGATTTGCCCTGCCACTCTCTGCAAGTCACAAAAGATGCCAGAGTATGGGCATCCAAGAAGAATGTAAATGTTCAGGATAGGATTAACCAAAATCTAACCAGATTGCACTGGTAGTGTCTTTACTAAAAGAAGAGCTCTGCTAGCAGATATTCATGGGAATCTGCCCTTACTGTCCTGACATTGGTGTTCATGGTAGGAAGCACAGCAATTAAAACTGTATTATGATGTTGTTGAGCCTTTAATCTAATTTGGGAGACTTAGAGGTGAGTTCTGATATTGACTGCCAGAGACTTAGCAGCAGAGCCAGAGGGAAAGAGGGCACCTGTGGGGATTGTGCTGGTAGTCAATATTTGCAAACCCTTCACACTCATGTCCTCACAGTGAGAAAGATGGGATTAGCATTTGCTGTTATGAGCAGAGGACTCAGCTGTGCCCTCAGCCTGTCTGCTTCTTCTAGCCCTTCACAGCCACAAGTCACACCAGTGCCTTCCAAATGAGACATCTGCACAGAAAACTCCACATCCAGCCCCCCACACATGCTCAAATGCCAGCCCACATGGAAACCTGTGGCCACACAGCCTTTGGCCAGCACCAGACATCTTCAGGCCTCCCCACACCTGTGGAATTGCTTGTGGCAGGCAGCATTTGGGCTCCAGCAGCAGCAGGCTGGGGATGCCAGTGACCTCCAGTGACCTGGAGGATCCCAACCCCACCTCCCTCCTTGTGGGCAGCTGCCCTCACTGACACCGCTGTGCCCAGACTGTGGAGCACAGGTGAGATGCAGGTGCTTTCACATGAAGCAGCAAAGCACAGTGATTTCCAAGGGCCTCATCTCTGCCTGCTTTCCCCTCCTGCCCCGTGTGTTGAGCTGAAGCTCCAAGAAGATGTCATTGCTGCAAAGATATGCTCAGGCTTGTTGGAAAAGAGAGCAGGTTGAAATACTTGGAGCCCTGTGACCTGTGTGTTTTCCATGGATGCTCTCATCAGCAGTTCACCTCTCCCAGTTTTTTGCCATCAAAAGCTGGTATCTGGTGTGAGCCAGTCATCTGTGTGCTTTCTGTGGGGGCTGGAGGTGCCTATCTCCTGCTGCTTACTACCTGGTGAGAGAAGATGGCTCACACTAGACTTTCTTGCACATAATTTTGGTCACCAGCTAACTTCTGGTCACTGAATTTATGTGAAATGTGCCTCACTCAGCATGAGATGCCCTTGCTTTGAGTAGTGTGCCACAAAAATGCCTCTGTTGGGTGAGATGTAGGTTAACACAGCCTATTTTCTTTCCTCCAGGCAGTAGTTCGTGCTTGGGAATATATATATATACATCCCAGAACATTTTCCTGAATTCCCACAGGTTTTGGGTTGGGAACTCTCTGAGACAGAAGCAAATTACATTTAGTGACCTTGACGCTTTTCTTTTTCTTTTCTTTCCGTGACTTTCCTGCTGTTTCTGATCCCAAACTCTTGAGATGTTTGTGCTCTCCCAAGCCCAGTCTCTGCAGCTCGTACCCCTCAGGTCTGTCAGAGGCTGTCAGAGCTCAGAGCACAGGCAGGAGTTCTTCCCCCAGCACAAACAATGCCATGTCTGGGTAGATGATGCAGATGAGCCTGAATTTGAAAAATCAGACACCCAACTCTCTCCAAAACCTCTAAAACCAAACTTTGCATGGAAGACCTAGGGAGATTTTCTATTTCTCCCCCTCTCCATCCTGTGTCCAGGTTGCCTTTCTGTGCCACTTAATGGCCCCATGTCTCAGGGTTCACTTTGCAGACCTGATGACACAGCACTGACAAATGCCCTGAGCAAAGAGAGAACTGGGTGGTGACACCTAAGCCAGAGGGAGCTCTGGATATATTTTCAGAGTATAAACGAAGTTGGAAAAGCAGAAACCATTTCTTCTGCACTCCTCCACTTATCTGTCCAACAAATATCACAGCTTACAAAAGGCCACTGCTCTTAGCAGCTGTTTCATGGCCCCATCTCTGCCCTTTCCCATTTTGGCTGAAATACTCGTTCAGTATGCTTTAGCTGCTGTTTTTGGATCATGCTAAGGCTTCTTCAGTCCAAAACTAAATCTACCCTCATAATCCACCAAAATAAGTCCTTACAAAGCTAAGCAGGCTTCACTTAACAACAATAAAAGCTTTTGTGGTTTGTAGAGACAAAAGGATCCAAGTGATTGCCTGAGTTCCAAGCAGATGAGAGAAGCAATCCCAGTTACACTGAATTTTGGTGCCCTGTTTGCCCACTTACCTGCCTGTTTGAACTAATGCCTTTACCCTAGTCTGCCCAACTCCACCAGTGAATATGTGCAAAAAATTCTTTCAGGACTCTTTTAGAAGAGAGGAATTTTCTCCTGAGGTAACTCTTATCTCAGAGAAGTATAATGCTGTGACCCCAGCAGCAGGAGTCTGGAGTTGCCTCTAGCAAAATGAAGAAATCAAGAACCCAGCCTGCTTTGCCTGTCTCCAACTATGAGGCTGCTTGTATGGATCAGGAATTTTAGCCTAAGCAGTTTTATTTTGGCATGCACAAAGACAAAAGCAGACTTTTGTAATAGAAACTGTAGATTGCCTTAAGCATAGGTGTAATCACCAGCCCTCCCAAAATAAGTAATAATAATCCCAGTCTGACATTAATTCATGGTGTGACCTTGGACATGACACTCACATCCATGTTATCCAACCTGGCAAGTACGTGCAAGTCCCAGCGAAGGACAGAGATGCTGCAAGTGCCAAGCACTTTGAAAAAAAATCAAATTAAGCTCCCAATGGATCAGGTTTCCCACTTGTAGGGGAAACTATGAGAGAGATCATTGCTCAAGAACAAGATCTGAAAAATACACTGAGGTGATAAAAAACCCCAGCCCTCAGTGGAGTTTTCAACACCTCCGCAGGCTGTAAAGGATCTTTCTGTCAGGAGCACATTTCCCAACAAAACATCCCAAGACTGGCTGTGATAGCTCTTTCCCCACATCTTCTGACTCAAGTTTCATGCTGAGTGAGGGGTTCATGGTCTCAAGTAGAGGTGCCTCAGCACCTCAAAATCATCCTGTCTGCACCCATTACTACATTGAAATCACTAAGCTATTCTTGGGCTATACAAAGTAGGACTTCAGATGTAAAATTAGTGTGACATTCTACTACCTTCAAAGGCACTTCCCAAAACAGCATGCAGATAGAAACTAGGATAATGCAGCTGGAAATGGTGATGAATCTCAAATCTTGCACAAAAATGTTTAAGCCTTGTGTTGTGCCTGCACATTGTGGAGCAGGGCAGTGGCCTCCTTTTTGATATTGCCCTAATGTAATGGCTGAAGGCCATCATGTGCAATCTGAAACAAGTTCAGTGATATTATAGTTGTGTTTATACAGAGCAGCTGTTGGTGTCAGAGGGTGTATCCTTCCCCTGGAGACAAAACCAGCTGGTAACTCAATCTTTGCTAGAGCTTTGCTGAACGAGGTGCAGCCCAGGGCTGCCAGGTACCTGTTAGGCTGCTTAGCACAACGAGAAGAATTTTGCTGTAGAGCCTGGATTAGTCTGGATGCAAATACTCAGATTAATGCCACCTGCCACCTGCCACTGCCCCTTACCCAGATCCTGTATGTGACTACAGTAAACTCCTAAAGCTTCTTTTCTCTTTCCATTGAGTCACTTATTTTCACTTATTTTCTCCTCCATAACATAAAAACCCTGAAGATGATTGAATTAATACCTCATCTGTTTCAGTGATGCCTTTTGTGAGAGCTCATAATGATTTCACTGGTGGACAAAAAAAGTTACATATATTAAAACTGCCACTAATTTTATGGTTAGGTTAAACAGAGAACATGACATTTACCAGGAGGACAGCTCTTTATGGCACCTCAGTTAAACAGCAGCTACTTCTGACATCATTGGGGCTGCTCAGATTTTTCAGAAACAGTTCAAAGACAAATTGCCAGCTCTATGGACATGCATTAATTTGAAAGACTTGACAGACATGTTCAGCTATTAAGTTGTTGGAGTGCAGAAATCAAAACCAAAGCATGCTGAGCAAAGACATGACATGTCTCTGCTATGTAGGCCTTCTCAGCCAAGACTGGTTACATTTTTATACACTGATCAAAATGCACAAAGATCTCTCTGATTTTCAAATTGTTGGGAAAAAAAACCCACAGTGTCTATTTTATGTTTTAAAAAGATGCATCTACATTCAATATGACTGAAGGACAGTGAGATCAGAGTCTTTAACATGCAAAATCTCCATTCTGTTTTTGCACATATCCTGGCCATGAATTTGCAGACCTTTTTCTAATGCTACCTGTATGCATACCTCATAAAACCATCCTCCAATGTAATACTAGACCACCTTGGTATTACCATAATTTTCTATGCCTTTCTTTCCATGTTCCACCCCCTCTTTTCCTCTTAGCTGTTATGGCTGGCACACCACATGTCTCCCCTGCTTCCTTTCTGCCCCAGACATCTGCAGTGTCAGCAGTGTGGTCTTCCAACCTCCCCTCTCCACTCAAGCCACGAAACCTATGAGGCAATCTTTTGAATTGCTGCCTCCTTAGCATCCTTGCCACCACTGTTTTTCCCCTCAAGGATAAACAGATGTTTCCTCAAAACACCTGCCATTCCTCCCCTTCCCCACATTGCCCTCCCCTCCCCATTTAACCTTATTTCCCTGCAGCACATGGTTACTCTCTGCTTGTCACTGACAAATGTCCTGGTGGTGTTCCTCACCTACCCAGCCCTGTTTGGGTGGGCTGTGCCCAGCCAGGGCAGGAGCTGAGCCATCTGCTGCAGCTGTTGCTTCGTGGCTCCTCACCATGCTGGAGCAGCCCCTGTCTCTCGAGCAGGAGGCTGCAGAGAGCAGTTGAAGCCCATAAATCACCCAGACACGCCAGGTATGCCCAGTGACAGCAATGAAGGCAGCTGCTGAGAGCGACACAAGCACCTCTTGGAAAACACTTCTGTAAACAAATCTGCCATTGAATTTTTGGGCTGGAATATTAAACTTTCTGGGCAGCACCCTGCTGGGTTGGAGAGGAGAGGTTCACAGCTCTCTTTGATCTGTGATCTTGGCTGCTGCTCAGCACACAGCAATGCCTCTTTCTGTCTTTTAGGAAGAATCTGCTCTTTTGTGAGAGTGTATTGAGAAGAATATTGAGTGCTTTTCTAAGTCTCTGCATGAACCATGGGCATCACCTGTAGTTTGAAATTGATCTTGAGACTGAACAGATTCAATAGTTTCCAAATCTAAAGAAATACGACAAGAAAGACCTCCTGGCATTGAAGAGTCTAGAACTAGGGGAGATGAACAAGCAGAAAGAAAGAGAAGTTGGTATCTCTGCCTTGCATGCTGAAATGCATTCAGTTCTGCACATCATCACTACAAATCCTAAAGCAAGACTATCCCAGACCTGTGGACTCTCTGACTCTGACCCTGCTCTGGTCTTGATCTTTTGTGTCAGGAAAGGCTCTGGAGACAACTTTGCCTTCTGGAAATCAAATTTCCAGAAAAACAGAAATTGACTATTGACAGATATTGATGATGATATTGATGAGGAGGAGGAGGAGAAGGAGGAGGAAGAGTAAGAAGAGGAGGAGAAAGCATGGTAGGGAAAGGCCAGAGGATCCCAGAAACACAGCTCTCAAAATACCCTTTCTGGCACAGTTGTGTTAAAGGACTGAATTGAGAAGCCTTTCAGATGTGGGACCTTTGCTGCCATGATGAAAAATGGCTTTCATCATCTCTCAATGTGACTAGAGCAGTTCTGCTCATTTTCAAACATGTCAGCAGCTCAAATTGCTCAGCTTTTTCTTGGTAGCTCTGTAGATATGAATGCCAGAATCTTACTGAGGACAACCATTCTGTATAACACTGTCCAGCCAGAAGTGCTTGTACAAAAGTTATTTTCTAAGTCAAAACCATTTTTCACAGAGATGTGAAAATTATGTCAAGCAACCCAAGATTATTCCTCCTGCTCATGTGATCATTGCAAGGGTATCTACAGTCTTTACAAAAAAAGTAAAATCCTTTGCCATCAGCAACCAGATTTGACACTTTGCAAGTGAGGATTTTTACCACTTTTCCATACACAGGGACTGCTTAATGCATTGGCTAACGAGAATCCTGGATTTGGGGGGGGGGAACAGATGAAAAATAAAATTGTTAATAGATTATGGAGTATGATAAATTACTTTTGGTTTTAATGTTTTCTGGAATTCTCTCATCCAGTACATCAACACCTTTGAAGGAAGAAGATGCCAACTTGGGGTGTTGCAGAGGCATAGTTCATGCCAAGCATGTTTATGTCATTTGCACCCTGAAATAATTTGATTGCCATTAATTCTTGTCTCAATACAGTCAAGATCTAATAACTACATGGATTATCACTATTTATATCTACTATGATTGTTAACTTATTCATATATACTAACTGGTGTTTTCAGTATGTAAAAAATTAATACAAGGAGGTTTGAATCTTGCTCTGCCTTTCAGGAGAAGCTCTCCTTCACAGTCAGAATGCATTAATGTCAGCACCAAGATATTTTGTCTGGGCAGAAGGACACACCTATCCAGCAGGCACCAAAGCTTCCCAGCTCAGGCAATGGCATGAGTGGGAGAGGTGTGATGAGGACATGAGATATCCCAAAGGGAAAAAGAGCTGTGCAAGGACATGCATACCCCTGAGTAAACATCCTTTCAGTGAAATACATGCTGTGGACCAGATCTTGCTTAAAGACAAGTTTCCAGCTGAAAGGTATGTAAGCATGCTGAGAGCTTTTTAACAAAATAAAACAGATAACAGAATAATCTGTCTGCAGCTGTAAGTTTTCTTTTCTTTATGCACAGCTGCCTCTAAATAAGGAGATTGTAATGCTGATCTTTGGACTCCTGAATAAATTCATTCCTTACTTTATCTTCAAGCCTGTCTGGTGGTAGGAGTGATTTAAGGATAGCTGGCAAGCCACCATCATTCCATTGCCATATAAGCCACAATTCAGTAAAGGGGGGTGGACCCTTCCCTTAGAAAAGATACAAAGCCAGAGGTAGCCAGATGCTTCTCCACAAGTTGCATGAGACATTGTGAAAGTTGATAATGAGGCTTGTAAGTCTTCATGGGACACAGTCTTTATCTCTGAAAAGCTGGAAAAGTGCCTCAGCAAGGATTCCCATCCAAGTTCAGGGTGCTAGGGTTGGCTGAACTTCATTTGGGATATAGGTGAGGCTGCTGCAGCTCTGTGTGCACCAAGTGGGTCCAGCCCCTAGTGAGGCTGAGCACATATTCCTGGTAGGCAAACACACACATGCACACCAGGTGCACACTGTGGTTACAGGGATCAGCACTCCCTCATCAGAGGGGGCCGTGCTGCAGGCTGTCTTGGCACTCCTGGCTCCACAGAGGACAGCTAAACAAAGGAAAAATACCTCTTAGGCACAGAGGAATAGCTGGATCTCCAATTCTGCTTGCATGTGTTAGACTAGGTTTCCACAAGTAATCTTGATGGATTCCATCTTGGAATGTTCAACTTGAAATACATAAAAGAAGGATGATTTCTAGAGGATTCAAATGCTGATGAAATTCAGTCCTCTGTATTCCCATAGAACAGAATCTATCCCTTCCCCTGGAATCACAAGTGCTGTGTTTATCCTCAGCATCTCATCACATACTCCTGGAACTGAAATAACCCTAATTGCCATAATTTAATTAAACTATCAGTTTGAAATGTCTGAGTGTTGTATTGAGACTGTGTGGAAAATATCAATGCAGATAATTGTGTTAGCTAGGAATAATCAGACAGCTTGCAGTGTAAGAACAGAACCACTGGTGCTAAGTGTCAAGTCCTGAGGCTATGGCTGTTGTGGACTGCTGAAGAACTGAGTCTCTAAATGTTTATTTTAAAATGGGCAGCTAAGAGTGTGTTCCAGATGATTTGTTACTCCTTACTGAGGTTGTGTGTATTCCCTCAATAACCACTATAGATATTAGCCCAGACAGGGCTTGATACTGCATGAGCAAAGCCATTTGTAAGAGGGAGAGGGCAAGACCTGGGCTTACTGTTGGCAACATCTAGATCATGGAGATGCTTAGATACTAACCACAGCTAGGGAGAGTTTGGCCCCTTTTATTTATACAAAAGATGGCTTTTTCTTTACTGGCATTGTGTTTATTTTCTCCTCACTCAAACTGAAGAGCTATCCTGTGAGTAAGATGAGAGATGTAAAGGAGATCATGGCACTTGCACAACACTCTCCACCTCTGGGAAAGGTTTATCAACCCCCTGTATGCCAGGTGGGCATCTATGCTGTGTGGTTTTCTCTGAGATTTCCACTGTGCTTTACCAGCAAAGAATTCTGTGACAGGGCTGTGGCAATGACCTTCTGCTCCACCCCCCTGCCCCCTTCAGCCCTACTGAGGGGTCTCCCCACCCTCAGCCCCTCCTGGCAACTCCTGCCCAGGCAGGTGGGTGACACAGCAGATCTGATATTTGGAGTGGCACAGCTGGAGGTGGCTGTTAGTGGGGAGAAAGTAGCACCACTATATTTGCTTATCCCTTATCAACATACTTTGAATAAAAGACCATAATCCTTGTTGATTATATTGACATACATTAAAAAGAGCCTCTACCAAGAGATTGGGAAGTCATGGCAGCTAATTAGTAGAAAAGCTGTTAAAAAGCATTTTATCTTAAAAGTAGCAAGGTGTGAAAACTCTTTTTTGTTTTTAAGGCTGATTGGTTGTGTGTTGTCAGTTCTAAGGCAAGATCATAAAGCAGGCTGCTAAAGGCAATAATTAAAAAGTAAAAATCTTGATTTTCCAACTGTTCTGAGGATGTTATTTTTAGGGTGTGCATTAAGTGCATCTGTGTGCTTCTGAACCAAAAGATGTGAAAGGAAACAAATATGAGACTTGTTTCACATCAGCAGCTTGGCTCATAAGGCTTTCACAGTGGGAGGCTGCTCTTTGGGCTTTGTCAAAAATGGAAAAGCAAAGCTCAGCCTGAACACAACCCAGATTATAAAGACTGACTTTGGACTAGGCCCAGACTAAAACAAATGACAGCTCCCATCAGCCCAGACCAAACCTCTGCCTTTCCTGCCATTTGCTCAGCAGCTCCCAGGACACTCACAAGGGCTGCCATGGGTTTGTTAACTCCCCTGTGAGTCTGTCAGGGGTCACCCCATTGCCTTGTGCTGCTGCTGCACCAGCTGCTGGTCACCTTCTGCCTCTCATGGCAGCATCTGCCCAGCGTGGCTCTGGGGAGGGACATCTGAGCATCTGCAACCCCTGTGCTTCCTGCTTTCCCTGGCCCTTCAGGAGCCCTGGCTGACAGCTGGGTCATGGACTGCATTTCTGTGCAGGAGCTCCTGCTGCTCTGTTTCAGCTGCCTGATGGGCCCTGCAGCCAAAGGCCCTGTGGACTGTCCTCCTTACAAATCAAAACAGGAAGAGAAATGTAACATTAAAAATAATCCAGGCATTAGACTATGAGTTGCTATGGGGAACTCAAATCCAATCAATAACAACAAGAAAAACAAAAACCCCATAACTCCCTAAAGGCCACAGTATCCTAATTATCTCTGTTGAACTCTTTTCCTGAATCTCTCCAGGAGAAAGAGTCAATTTATCTTTTTACCCTTCCAGGCTGTTTGGTATCTTTTGGGCATGATCCAAACTCCCCTGAAGTCAGTGAAAAGTTTCCAAGGTCTTTGAATCAAGTCCCAAATGCAAGGTGGTAAAAAGTGTGTGTATCCTGCCTTACACTCCAGGTGAAAATACACACATTCTGCAGGTGCCACACATCAGTGCTCAGTAAGCAGTTATTTTCCTTTCTTTGTTTCTCCAGTGCATGAGCAAATCTCTCTGATACAGTAGATGAATCTCTTCTCAGAAAGGAGGACAGGTCTGGCTCCCTTCTAGCAGTGAAATCGCCAATAGCAACAGAGCTGCACATCACAGGAGTGGTCCTTCTCCTGGCCCTTGGCTGCATAATTTCACACAAAGCCCTGTTTCAGTGATCTTGTCACCATACAAGACACTTCACCTGGTAATGCCATAGGTCTCTAAATAATAACCCCCTGCTTGTGGTCAGGTTGAATATTTATGCATGATCTTTGTGAATAGTCACCACACTGTCCATATGTATTTTAAACAGTCAACCTTTAAATTACATTCTCCAATCAGCAAAGAACCTTAGGTAGCACAATTTCAGTGGCAACCTAACAGAAGAGACATTGACTGATGCCACAAGCAGATAAACTTCTGCAGACCTGAGTGCCTACTGATCTGACCTCTTGCACCAAGATTTTGAAAGGGGACAGATAAGGATCTGGCCATAAAAATTTTTCCACAGGCGAGAAGACAGAGCAGTAGAGGATAAAGTGATGAGAAGCATTTTAAAGCATCTAATTCATTCAATTTGCTGTGTGTTAGACCAGCTCTGCTTGCAAATAGCTGAGGTGAAGGCAAAAAAACTTACCTGTGACTTTATAAGCTCTGTTCAGTACAGTTTGTGCCAGGCACAGCTCAGGGACAAGGTTTGCCAAAGCCTCTCATGAGGGTCTGTCATAAAGGCATTGAATTTTGTAGAAAAAAATACATACTCCCCTCTGCTCTTAGCAGCACCTTCTAGTGAACATGAACATGACAGAAATGTAAGGATAACCCCACATCAAGCCACTACTTGCTATATCAGCTTGATTTTTCCAGAAGTGATGCCTCAGGCAAGTTTCAAAATTCAAATTTCTGATACCCTTCACATTTCCCCAAAGCTGGTTTTTTTCATTATCTACTTTTTTTCTAAGCTGTTACATCTCCCTGAGAAATTCAGGTTCTGTGTGATTTCCTCCAGCTTTCCTTCTCCTGACCATGGGACTCACTGAGTAGCAGAGTCACAGAAAAACAAAGCTGGATCCTCTGCCCCTGGGCAAGATCAGCTGCAGACTTACAACTTCTGACAGATGTCCTGACAAAATGTTATCTTGTTCTTATTCAAAGCCTTCCTGAACTGTGTCAGCCTTTTTTGCTCATGCCTGACTCAGGCCTTTATCTCAATCTCAATCAAAACCTCATGAGTCCTTCTGCAGTCAGTGGAGGCCTCCAGAAGGTGTGCCAGAGGAGGCTCAAGCAGGGGTAGGTGTGCCCTGGACAGGTTAGGTTAGACAACATCAACATCCTGCTATGTGCATTTCTGTAGTGTGCCAGGCTGATTTGGAATAAAACTCTTCTAAGGTTGTCCCCTCAACCCCTGTGTTGTGGTAAAGGCCAAAGGGATGATGAACATCTGGCCAGCTGTGTTGTAGGTACTCAGAGAGAACAACCAGTGGTGGCACCATAGGTGGAGACATGCAAAGATAAGAAAAAAGATATTTTTTTTTTTCCATGAAAGCTGGCAGCCATTGTCAAAATTCCACTTCTTTGTTATTTTGAAAGTTTCACATACACCTCACCATAAGAAAATGAGTGGTCTAGGGCTCATCCTCAGGCACCTTACATCTTCACTTCCCTGCTGTGGGCAGCCCATCCCACACTGATTAATTATTGCTATCATTATTGATATGGTTATTGCTATTATTATAAAAACTGCTAACAATGGGAATAAATACAGCATCTGGTTTAGGCTGGCTTCTATCAGCATCTCCTTTTTTAGTGGAGTAAGGTCCCTGCTGAAACTTCTTCCTGCCTACAAAATATTATCCTGAATCTCTTCTTGCATCATGCTCACAACAGACACTTCCCAAATGCTCTAGTTCAGCAGTCACTCCTTGGAAATGTCAGATGTGTCTTTTGTGAAGAGCTCCTCTTTTAAATAATAGATTGTTATTTCAAGCAAATTCCTGGTGAGTCTCCAGGTTTTGCCAGTGAGTCCTGGTATATTTGGGAAAAAAAGGATATTTATGAGCAACACTGGTGGGTGGAGGGGTGTACATCAGGTGAAAAGCACACTTTGTGGTTTTTAGTGCTGCATGAATTGTAACCACTGAAGGTAGTGAGGGCACTGTGACAAAGATAAAAGACAAAGATTTGCCTTCTTAATAATTTATGGAAGCCTGGTGTTCCACTATGCAATGCTGATAGAGGATAGATTTCCTTTCAGGAATGTACTGCAACATTAGCAAAACATCACTCAGCCATTTGTGCACAGCTGAGTGATGACATGACAGAAGTGCTGGTTGCTGTACAGGTGTGACTGGAGTGCAGAGCTCTTGGGAGAGGCTCCCTGTGCTCCCCAGGTACACCATGTTATACCTCAGAGACCCCATGAAGCAGGCACATGTGCAGCTGCCCAAAAATGAGTGTCTCAGCCATCCTGGGTGAAACTCCAAATTGGTACAAGTCCTCTCCCTCCTGCTCTTCCTTTTGGCTTTTCTCTCTACCCTCTGGTCTTTCACTCTGGTCAGTTTTAACATGTCATCTGCCAGGCATCTTTTAGCTAACTATTATCAGATGACTTAGATAAATACTGCCTTGTCCTGGTCTTGGCTGCTCATTCTTACCCACAAACTACCTCTCCTGCTAGGCTGAAGTACATTTTTTTTCAAAAATTTGCCTGATTTTTGGCAGTGAGTCACCCCAGGCACCTTCTACAGCACATGGAGCCCAAAGCACCATTAAATTACCTGAAAATGTGGGGACATCCTCACTATTTTAGACAGTGAGCACTGCTAAAACAAAACAAGACAAAACCCCTCAGATATTAGCTATAAAAACTACTTCAGAAAAAGGGACAACCTTCAGGTGGAAATCATCCCTGGTGGAGCTGGATTCAGAGAGGGAAAAGGGCAAGAGAGCCTGTGATCCCCAGATAACTTTTACAGCTTTGCCCTTTTGCCACTCAGCAGAGCACTACAGAAACTACAACTCTGCTCCTCAAATGCAGCTAATCCGTGCTCATGCTGGTCTGAGCTGACACGGGCTTACAGCAGCAGGTTTTAGAGGAGATCTGCTTAGAGCCTGCTAGTGGATGGCAGGTCATTTGCATGTCAGAAAACACTCCCGATGGAAACAAGCACGCATAAACACCTACCCTTTACAAGCCTGCTTTCATGCTCAAAGAAACCTGATGCTCAGCCATGTGGAGAAATCGTTTCTTTCCTCTCCACAGCAGAAAGTTCACTGAAATGGAAAGCAGCTCTTACAGCTGAGTGCCCCAACTAGTAAGTATTTTTAATAGCTAGCAAAACAATGCATTCACTTTATCTGTTATCAAGTAAATACCCTGTACTAAATACACTAAACCATTTTTTGCAAGATTAGTTTGGCTTAGACACCTACTATAATAATTACTTCTAATGAAAATGTTTAGGTCTGAAACAGGCTTTAAATATTATTTCCTATCACTTTAGTGCCTTTGTATAAAGGTGACTGTGATCTTTATGTTTAAATGATTTAAAGCATCCAGCTTAAACTGCATTATGCAGAAATCCATGTTGCCATTAATAGCTCACGTTTAATTTGAAGTACAGAGGAAAAATAGCAATCAAAACCTAATTTTCCATGCATTTTCTAGTTTAAACATATCTCACATATTAAAAATGTGATTTATTTACTAAGTTAAGAGAATCTTTAAAAAAGACACTAAAAGGAGAAGTGATAAAGCACACAGTTTACCTGAGCTGCCTCGAGGAGTCCCTCTGTAACACACTCTTGCCTGGGCTCGTCCTTTAAAACTGAGTTAATAGGGATTTAATACGAAAATAATGCCCCAAGCTTACCAGACTGGCAGCCATGGCTCTCTGCAAGGATGCCCTCCTTCTGCATCCTCGTCACTGCTGTCCCTGCAGGCAGTGGTGGCCTCTTTCCCCACATAAGGCTAACCCAGCACCAAAGAGGTACCAAGTGGGTGGGAGGAAATGCTTTCTGTTTGCAGGACAAGAAGGCCACTATATTTTTAGTACCTGGATCCTTGCCTGTCCCACTGCCCCTCTGGGATCAGCTGCCTACCTTGGTTTTTGAGCCCGTGACCCAACAGTCCCAGAAAGGGACAAAAACCTGTTCTGACGCTGAGAACTGTACATGCTCTTGGCATGTTTCAGCCAATGGGTACTCACACACTTTTAAATCCTTCTCTGGCCCAGGGTCTTAAGCACATGCTACGACTTTAGGAATTGGTTCCAGGGAAATCACTTTCATAATTTGGAAGCCACTGCCCAGCAAAACTCAGATATTTGTTGTCCCTGGGCTGTTGACACTCAGCCTGAGGACTCTCAAGCAGAAGTTTAGGGTGGTCTGACAGATGAAGCTGGGGAGGAGCCACTGAGCTGTTCACATGTGGTCACAGCTCTTTCCCTCTCAGACCAGGGGCAGGTGGCCCTCCACAGTGAAGTTGTGCTCCCAGGAGGAGCTCTCCAGCCCAGCACCCCCTCACCTCTGGGCATGATTGAACAACCCTCAGGCCTCTGCTGGACGTTTCAGCCTTTTGCTGGGGAACCTTGTCATCCTTCAGTACATTTTATTTTGAAAGAAATTAAATCACTTCTATCTATATGCCTCAATGATTTTAAAATATGATTTTACGTTATCTGAATGGTCGGTTAATACGGTGCAAGACTTCATATCCTGGAAAAAGGTCTGGGTCTTTCACCAGCAATCAGCCCTGCAATAATGATCTCCCCAGAGCTGTGAGACCATTTTATAAGCACACAGCAAGGTGATAAGCCTGGCTCTTGCAGCAGGGGCCACCTGCATCCCTCTCTTCTGTAACACTGTCCAGGCACGGCAGTGTGCCAGCAGGGAACAAGTGTCATGGCTGGGCCATCCCTGCCAGGTCTGCTGATGGCTGAGTCTCTGCCCTCACAATTCCTTCTCCTGCATGATAAGCAACCCTCTGTTTGCAGTTCCCCTCTGCTGGAGAAGAGGATTCTTGTTCCACCACCTTAAGTCTTCTATTAAGGGATGGCACAGGAGAGCAGAAAACCTAAAGTGTGTGAGTTGAGCATGGGTTGCAATGGCCACAGCTGTGATGGAGGAGTGCCTGCTTCAGAAATGGGAGCCAAGCATGTCTAGTAGCCTATAAATAAACACCTTTGGGGCCCAGGTTTTCAGACACTCATATGTGTCACAGAAATGCCTGGTACAGCTCTTCAGCACTTTGGAACTGAAGTTAATAGCTCCAGGCACATGATGGGGAGCCAGAGTGCAGAAGATCTGAGATGTACAGCAGGTCACATATGACATTTGTAAATTATGGTAGAACAACTGCACCCAAAAAGAGAAATGAAAGAACTAACTGGAGGTTTCCTGTGTGCCATGTCTAACCTGTCAGGCTACATCTGTCTTATTTTGGGCTGACAGATACTGCCTCTTCAGGTGGTAGCTGTAACCTAGGCCATCTACAGTAATCTGTCATACTCTAGCTGCCTCAGTTGCCCTGCCTTCTGTACCCAGAATGCAGCCCTGAGCACTCCCAGGACCACCACATGCCTGAGGGATCAATCACTTTCCAAGACTACCAGATAAAGAAAAAGGGGTTGGTTAAATTGTCACTAAAACAATGCAGCAAGGGTGTGATTGTGTCATTTGTCAGCTCAGTCTCACGTGGAGATAAGCCTGAAGGTTAGATGGGCTGCCAATGCTGATTTCTCCAGGGGTGTGCTCTAGATTAAGCTGTTCTCTACACCTCAGTCTCCCCTGCCAATGTGTGGAAAGATGTCTGGGTTAAGCAAGCACAGGTAAGCTCAGGTAAGCCTCACTCCTTCCCCTTGCAGGAAGATGTGCTGCTAGAGAGTGCTGCCTGAAAGCTTGTGTATCTTACCTGTGCAAGCTCAGGCAGGATCACAGAATCACAGAATCATCCAGGCTGGAAGGCATCTCCAAGGTCAGCTAGTCCAACCCAACCTAGCATCACTATAATCACTCCTAAACCATATCCCCAAGTGCCTCACCTCCTACTTGGTGTATCTCAATTTCAAAAAAAAGGAAAGTTTTGAGGAATTTTTTCCTGAAGTAATTAACTTGCCTTTTCCCAGTCCCCTAGATCCATTCCTCTATTCACTGAAAGATTCATTTCCCTTCACGAAGCACCATTTGCAGTTGGCAAATCTAGCTGATTTCTTCAGTGTGGTGTGTGTTTCCATGGATAACTCTCCCCATGGCTAAACCACTGTCAGCAAAACCCACTCCATCTCTCCTCCTGCACAAGCCCCCAGATGCCCACCTCTGCTACCACAACACAGGACAGAGCTGGCTCAGTGGGTACAGCTTTGCCTGGGTCTGTACTAAGACACCTGAGCCACCTAAATATACTCTTTAAAAAATAATAATATAACTTGGCTTGTTCCCCTGCTTGATTCAGTGTTTGCTCCCCCCAAAAAATGTAGCAGCACAAGTAAAGTGGGAACATGGCATTGGAAACTACTGGTGAAAGTGGGAAGGTTGGCAGAGAAGCTTCTAGCTGGAGTCACCATAGAAAGAAACTCTGTGGTATCACAGAAAACTTCCTGCACCACTGGAAGCTGCCCTGGAAGGTTTCAGGCTAAGTCTCTGTGTTTCCAGCCATCTGCTTCCAGGAGATCAGGAGAAAAAACAGTACAGGAGTTAACAGAGGTGGCCAGGGAGCATGGTGCACATCTGTGGGCTTTTCCACTAAAATAACGTCCTGTCTAACACCACACAGGGCCCCCAGCTTACACTGTAGAGCAGCATTATTTGTCGTGGGAAGGTGGACAAAGGACTCAAATAAACAGGACAGCTCAACAGAAGCCTCTGCTACATTTGGGCTGTAAAATGATCCTTGCTTCACGTTTTTTCTCTTGACAAGAAAGCATGAAATCTGCCTGAGAGACTCAAGTTACAAGAAGAGTTCAATCTCATGGTTAAGGGAAACAAAGTACTGGGATGAGTCTGTGCATGGGGAGCAGTACTATTTTGAGCACAGTTTGGGAGAGTGCTTGTTCAGTGCCATGGTTTAGGAATGGCACTCCCCAGTTCAGTACCCCCACCAAGACTCTCTCAAACCACTGCTCTCTCTTGATCCCACTTCTCTTCCTGCTTCCCACTGTGGTGGGATGGAATTGAGAATAGGAGGCACAAAATGTGAAGATCACGTCTTGAGGTAAGAACAATTTACTGGAAACAGCAATGAGATAAGAAAATAACAAAATTATACAAAAAGAGGCTTGCGAAAATGCTCACCATGGAGACTATGACAATAAAGAATACCAAAGAAAATAATACAGGATTTTTTCCTCTTTCCCTCATCATTTTAACAGAGGCATATAACAGGAGACATTTTTTAAACAAATGCAAACCACAGGGTTATTACAGAGTGTTATGATCTGATTATTGAGAGATGCCCCTACCTCTACAAATGAACATTAGTTATCACTTAAAATTTTCCATGTTAGCCAGTTAATGAATTCCAACACTCCTTATTTATTCCTTCAATATCTCAGGCTTTCGTGCATCAACAATGGAGAGAGCTGCATTAAGCTGCAAGGTTTGTGCCTTAAAGGACTTCTGGCATCAGTGGGTTGCTATCCCTTTTCATGTTCAGTTTAGGGAAGTATACCACTCTGGACCCAGACTATTCTTCTGCTTGCCATCATGGTCACTGAACAGCTGCCCATTACTTATTCCTGTGGTCAAGTCCTTAGAAGCTCTACAAAGGGTCAAAAAGTCAAGACCTCTGGTTGCTAAACATGAAACAAAAGGTGAGTCCAGAACAGTGAAGGTTCCCCCAAAGTGCCTGCAATCCTATTCAGAGCAGGAGGGTAAAGTGATCCCTGTTCACTGCCTTCACCCTGGAGACAGGCTCTGCTGTATTATTGCCCTGTATCTTACAGCAGCCCCCTCAGCAGGAGAGCAGGGGACTTTGGGCCCTGAAATGACTCCTGACTACTGCTGCAGAGCTCAGGGCTGCTCCTGCAGGGCCAACCTTTGCTGTCCCTCCCTGGGAGCTGAGTTTCTGAGAACACTCTCTGCTGCCCATCAGCCCCACTTCAGAGGTGATGAATTGCTGTTGATAGCCCTCTTCAAGTGAGCCAAACACACCAGGAGGAGCTGTGTGAAGCTTTGATTTGGATTAAGGAAGGTAGTGGTTATCCACCATCATGTGCCTGTTATTAGCCATTAATTAAGCTAAGTAAAACATAAACATTTGCTTTAGGAACCATTTCCAGGTATTAAGGGTTTGTCCTCACTATGTGTCCATACCCTAGCACCTGCAGAAAGCAAGTTAAGTAGCTCTTAAATTCCTTGGCTATATTTCACACAGTATTTGCTCTTAATTTTAGAAATGCCATCCTGCTTTTGGAATGGCTGAAACTTTATGTCATGTTCAATTTTTAGCAACCTGTCTACTGTCAGTCTGCATCAATGACAGCAACTTAATTTGTCTGGGAGTCTGAAGAAGATTTCCAGGAAAACCCTTGGTAGGATGATACAGTGCATTATTTGAGTTGGTGCTGGCCTATCTTCTTGGCTCTGAAGTCAAATGCATATTTTGGCTGACATGGGGCTTCCCCCACAGCCACTGCTTCTCACTCCTGCAGCAAGTGATGGCTCCCAGCAGTCCCTAGGCTGTGGGAACCTGCTGGGAACAGGCTGGACATGAGCACCTTCCAGCCCAGCTGCCCAGAGGCTCAGCCAGGACATGTGGGTGGCACTGCATGGACTTGCTCAGCTGCCTGGATCTCACTCAGCCCTTTAGTTAATGTGCCTCTGTTCATCCACATCAGGAGTTAGAGGGTGCCTGGGGAGTTTTTGCAGGTGAGCCATCACCACATGATCCATCTGCTTGCATCCTCTCTCTCACTCCTATTCTCTCTTCACCTCCTGGAGAATGCATCCAGCCACAGAGGTGTATTCCTAGTCAGAACTTAGCCAAGGGCCTGGCTTTGTGCTGCTATGTCAGTGGGCTCTGGCTCCCTTCTGGTAGCACAGGCCATTATTCTAAAGTCTAAAAGTCAAGCATCTCTTTTTGTGCTATGTTGTTCTTCTTCACTGAGACATTAATATCAAAGTCAGATGGGGAGGAGATGGACCTTGGCCCAAAAAGCAGGAATATCTCATGCTGTCTGCTATTTAGAGAGCAGTCTCAGGTAGTGTTAGTTGAGTTTAGTCTGTTTTATTGATACAGGAATTCTTGGAAAATCCCAAAAATGCAAAATTTGCAGAAAGCTTTCTATGGAAAGGAAATAGTTGCTGGTTAAAATGACAGTCTGTATTCAAATAAGAGCTACATTTTTCAGGAGTCAACAGAGGATAATGCCATTGCCTTAAACCTGAGTAAACCTGAAAGAGGATACAACAAGATACACTTCAATTGGTGGTGTATGTCATCACAAAACTCATCCAAGTGATGCCTCAAAGGAAAATTTCATCTGTGCCTTCCATAATCTCTACTTTCTTGTCCTTTCCCTACTAATTACTAATGTTCCTATAAGTCTGAAGAGAAAAATATCAAAGAATAATTTTATTCTTTTGACATTGCACTCTTCTCTATTCCTTTGCAATCCCCATACCTTATTTCAGCAGGTACAGTCAGTTGTTTAATATGTTTAGCAAATAGAAAGAAAATATTTATAACATTGAACCTAATGGACATCTTAATTTCTATTATCTTGGCAGAGTCAAGACACCACATTTTGTAAGATACTAGATTTTGAAACATCTGTATTCTGAACATCCTTGAGTCCCAGGTGTGAAACAAGTGAATCTATAGCTTTCATCTCAAAGAGGTTTAGCAAAAATTATGTTTTTTCTCATCCTCTCACCTCAGAGAGTTTTTCTATCTTCATCTACCATGAAAAAAAATTAAGCTGCAACTTAAACTAGCATTACATCTTTTTGGATCTCCTGTCTAAGGCTTGCCAGATGAAGCAGTGCTTGCTCAAGTCTAGCAAAGACTCAGCAGTGGCCACAAACCATTTAACAGTGCAGGTTCTGCCCTAGAAGTGAAGGAATGAACTTTCAGCTTTGTGGGTTCAGCACTGCTCAGGCTCGTGGATCTCCTCTGCCACTTTGCTAATGGTGCCCTGGAAAGCAACACAGCTGGAAGGGTTTTGACAAACAGAAGTAGCATTTATTGTTTTGCTTGATAAGGAGGTGAGCCTTTGATCTGAGGGATCTGTGCCTGTCTCAATGGTGTGTAACCACCACTGTTTCCCTTGCTTTGCCTAGACACTCCCCTCTGAAACAATTCCTTTTCACAGTGTCTCCTTGCTTTGTGCCAGGCACTTTGCCATCAGCCTGAGCAGATGGAAATATGCATTCCTCTAACAAATGTGACCTTGTTAAGCTGCTCATCCTTCATGTCTGAGTGAGAGAAGCAAAATGTTACACCCACTACCTTCCAGAGGGCAAAACGCCTCTGACGGCGCGCGCTTGCCGTGCTGTGAGGTGTCTCCTGGTAACGCTGCCTTGATATGATCAACATTGCAGCTACTGCTTCTCAGCATCTCAGCCTTGTTATGAAGCATATGCTTGCCTGCACACCAACGCCTGCTCTCTCTTCACCTCCTGGAAAATGCACCTGGGGCTGAACGTGGGGTGCCGGGAAGGAGCCCGGCAGTACAGCAGTAGCTGTGCTTTTGGCAGTCGTTGGGAAGGCAACGTGAGAGAGAAGCACAATATAGAAAAGTAATGTGTGAATGGAAAAAGAGGATAAATGGAGGGTTTTAAATAGCTCTGCTCTCTGGCTTGATCCCGAAGGAAAGTTCTAAAAAATGACTGCTGCTGCAGCGTAATTGGGGTTTGTCTCACTTCACACAAGATACAAGAAAATTGTAAGTCTAAAGTCTGTGGGCATGACCAAAGAAGCAGAACATGAACCTCCAGAGAGTAATTCATCTGACCTCTCTTAGGTGCTTAATTGTCCTCTGGAGCAGCCTATTCATTCCTAGAAAAAGAAGTTATATTAATCTTAGCCCTTGAGGGCTCCAGGCAGTTGCTCTCAGGGAGCTGTTTCAAGCTACTGGATATACCCTGGGGTCTCTGAGACACCTGCGTGGGGCAGGAGGGAGGACACAGGAGCTGGAGCTGGCCTGTGCTGTTGTGGCTGCCTGAAGGACTCCAGGGGACCACACAGGGCATGAGCCAAGGTGTGGAGAGTGGAATGAACTCCCTGACTTACAGGTTCCTACATCAGGGCTGATGAAACTTCACACAAGCACAAAACCACCAACAACCACACTCAGCCCATTGTCTTAATAAGGATAAAAAACGTGCCTGTTATAACTCCATGAACTTCAGGCAACCAAGCCCCACCCCTGTTCCTCTGCCAAAGTGCTCTATAGAATGTGAGATCCAAGTTGCTCCCAGTGTGAATCACAACTGAGGCCCACATCTCAGTGCCTTACCAGTTACCTTCTCACCTTAAGCATCGTCCCAGTAGTGGAAGAGTCTTGAAAAGCAGCAGGGGAATCCAAGGGAAGGGCTGCAGAGATGTGAGGCTGGGGAGTGGGGAGGGCTGACAGTGAGCAAGGAAGGGGTTGCAATGACCTTTGGTCCATCCTAAGCCTTCTCTCCCCTCCTCCACACCCCTTTATAGCTTTCACACCCTCTTCATCTACTGCTGTAATTTCTTTCCTAGTTTTGGAGATGCTGAATACAAGGGAAGGAAGAATAGGCAATTAGACTATACTACTAGAATATCCCATTAGGGATAAATAGGAATTCTTGTCTCTGTATTCACATAAGATGCATCTGGCACTACAATCATTTGAAACGGAATAAATCTGGGCCCTTCCAGCATATTGAAGACTATTGAAGCCTGACAATTGGCAACAGAATGACTTGGCTTTCATCTTTCACCCTTTGTCTTTGGTGGTAGGATCCCACTGATGCAGTGGGGTAAGGAGTGAGCTACCAAAACCTCATGTCTGTTTTTCAGACAGGGCAGTGTGGGTGAGTGATAGCTGCTCACTGAGCAGTTGTTAACAACAGACAAGAAAGTCTTAGCAGAGAGACAGCCTAAAAATCAGAAACAAGTTCACACTTGGGACAACTTAAAAGCAGCTACTGATGCCCAATCTCTGTCCTTTGTTGGGGGTGGCGAGGTGGCTGCCAGCCAAGTGTGTGTTCTCTCCTTTTAGGGTGTAGGCTCCTGCTGTCTGCAAATTGTTTTCATGTTTGGTAAACCAGCCAATCTGTGACCTATTAGCTGCTGACAAGTGAAGAGGGTGCTCTTCTATCCTTGGTGTAATAATCAAAAAATAATAGGCCAGGTTATCAAATCTGATCTGATGCTTCTGTGACATTCAGGAGATGAAAAGGTGCTGGCAAACATCCAGCTGCAAATGGCCAGCTAAAAAAGCCTGTCCTGGTCACCCCAACTCACAAGAAGAACAAAACTTGAGAAGAAGCAGGTGGAGATGTTCCTCATGCAAAGCCAAGCTTAACCCAGATCCCTGCAGCAGTGTAAGTGAGGTGTGTTAGCCCACAGGTACAGACTGTTGAGAAAACACAGCTGGACTCATCCTGGCAGCTCTCACTTTCTGGGTCAACCTGGAGCAGATTGTAGGTCAACTCTGACCACAGCTTTCTGCCAAACAGCATTTCTTGGGGTAATCCATGGAGATACAGTGCTGTGTCTGAAGAAGGGCAGAGGGATGCTATCAGCAGCTTTTGAGTAATGTTTCAGCAGTGAAAAAGAAAAAGAAGAGACTCTTTTCCCACTGCTGTAGACCTACAAGAAATTTATAAACTGCCACTTTTCCTTCCTTCTCTCTTGGAAACACCTCTCTTAAAACAGGCAGGAGAATTTTGTCCTCCTCCTTAGCTGCTCTCCCCATAGACAAGGAGGAAAGGCAGCCTCAGAGTGGGAGGTATCTCCAGACTTCACTGGAAAAAAACAGAAAAAAAACCCTTCTTTTCTGGCAAGGAAAATGTTGGCAGTGTTAATCATTCCCAGTGCCAAGTGTTAAGAAAAAGACAAACAATGAGGCAGATTTCAACAAACATGAGATTAAAAGCAGTGCCTCTGGCTTGTGTTAATGGCCTCCTGATACTCGAGCTTGTGGTGTTCAGGAGAGGTTGCATATGTGTGGGAAGGGAAGGATTAGATGCTACCCTTACAAGTTTGCTTTATCTGTCACAAGTCTTGAAGGTGTCTTTTTAAAATATGAAATCTGGGATTCTTATTCAGCCCTGTGTTTTCAGAGTGTGAGGCTCGATGTAAGAGATCAAATCAGTGAACAAAATGATAAATGGTCATCATGTGCAACATGTTCTGGCCTTTTCCTCTTAAGCACATTGGTATTTCTGATTAAAGCATCACATAATAATGCTCTATCACAACTAAGAGCTGGGAGAAGCATGCAGTAAATGTCTCAATTTTAGATCTTGTGGCTGTGCACACTCTTTTTTCCTCTGATCAGATTCTGAGAAACATCACAAACCACAGGACCAATAAACTCTACTTTTTTTTTAAATTAGTGTCCTGGTTCCATCAGGACAGCGTTAATTTTTGCAGTAGCTGGGAGGGGCCATGGCCAGGAGCTGGAGGTTGTTCTACACCACCTCATCATTGCCAGGTGTGGGGGAGAAGAGACTTTCTCTTCCAGGGAGAAGGGCTTCCCTCTGGTCAAGCCAGCACAGCGGAGGGAGCAGTGGGGCAGCGCTGGTTCTGAGCTGGAGGGGCAGTGGGGGTGGCGTGGAGGAGGGGGCAGTTGGGTGTTGTCCACTGTCAGGGGCTCTGTGGTGAGCATTAATGTCTGTTTTCTTGTACCCTCTGACATCAGTATTGCTGCTCTTACTGTTCATTTTCTTATCTCATTGCTGTTTCCAGTAAATTGTTCTTATCTTAACCCATGATCTTTATTTTTTGTGCTTCCAGTTCTCCTCTCCAGCTCATCACAGGGGAAGAGGGAGAAGGAAAAGGAGGGGGTACCAAGCAAGTAGCAGTGTGATTTGGAGAGTCTCAGTGAGAACACTAAATTGGGGAGTACCATTCCTAAACCACGACAGTTAGTCCAAAATCTTCCTTCAAAACTGTTTTTGTTGAAAACCAATGCAATATTTATTTTCCCAAATAAGTGTTTGCTTTCCAAGAAGAAAATTTATTGAGAAAATAAATTTAATTAATTAAAACCTTTACCCTGGGACCCTATGAAAGCCGTGGTTCAGTGGTTGCCCTGCATCAGCTTGATCCCTACCATGTTCCACTGCTTCCCCAGGAACACAACTCTGTAGCAGCAGAGTTGCAAGGTCACAGGCATCACTTGCCCAGCAGGCCTGCTGTGTATGGAAAGGATGTGGATGTGAGAGAGCAAATAAGCAGATCTCAACAGTCACTGCAGAGACATTCCTAAAATACCTTTGTTCTTGGTGGAGATATTTTTAAAATAAAAACAATAACATAGATGTTTCTGGTGGTTTTTTTTTTTTTTTTTTCTCCCACACAATCAAATTTTCCTTGCAAAGTGAGGGGGGAGCATTTGTTTTCTCTCAGCTGGTACAAACTATTTTTGCACCTGTGTCATTTGGTACTTGATGCATTCATTATATTTCTCTATCCTCATAGTGCCTGAGAGCCCTGACAGAGACCAGAACTTCAGAGAAACCAAAACATTTCCTTCTTGAAGTTGAGGTACCAGATTTCTAGCTGACAAATAGCAAATCCTTAAATTTGTTTGACAAAATTCCTAGTACCTTTCAGACTACAATAAGAATTTTAAATACAGACAAACTAAAACAAGGATGTGTTGAGATTTCTATCTATAAGATGATAAATTTGACAAATGGCCAGTTTAGGTACAACATGTACACCTGACACAGCTAGAAGCAGGAACTTTTTAGCAATTAAAAACAAGAGAAGGGTCTTACAGTTCTATGCAAATAAAAAGTTAAAAAATAGTTGTTCATGTATTTGTGTTAGATTCAGCATTATCAAATCATACCTAAGCTCAGCCCAAAACTTCCTTGTTTGGGGCATTTGGTGTCAATTCTCTGATCTCCAATGAGGAGATAACCTCAGCCAGACATCCTTCTAGGGTTTTGTTTCTCTAGTCAAGTGCTTATTTTTGTGACTCCTGCAGGAAAAAAAAAAAGATTTCTATTTGAGAGCACCACCCTTCCAACAATGTGTATGGAAATTATCAGGGTCTTCAGTGTTTGTTGGGGATATACACACACAATGTGACCGGATAGAAGGACATCTGCAACCATGTGCCCAACAAGATGCTCTCCCTCTTTCAGAGTTTTGTGTTGTCCAGCAGCCTAAAACCCTTTCCTATCAGGTTCCTCTTTATCAATTTAAATAGGAAAAGCACTTGAAAGCTAGTTTCCTATTCTTGCCTTCATGATGGTATTTCAAAACTTTCCCCAGAATCCTCTCTCATGTGTTAAAGAAACTTCCATGTGGAAGGGGAGAAATACTGCTGAGCAAGACCAGGAACAATATGGGAAGGCTGTCTGCCAGATTTTGCCTCATCAGCCTCAAATTCAGTTCTGAGGGAGTCATGAGTCACTTTCATGGATATAAAAGTAGAAAATTTGCACAAACCTAAGTAAAGATGTGGGATTTTACTTCCACTTCTCTGCTGGCTTCTCAGCTCTGTGTTTTTCTTGCCCACTTTTCCTTTTCATCCTTGGATTTTTACAGCCCTCATCTGCTCAGCAATTCTTTGGTTTATGCCCACAGCCTTGTTAGTCTTGTCACTCAGACACTGCAGACAAAGACAGAGGAAAAAGAGGAAGGTGGGTAGGTCAGATCATCACTCTGCTACATTCATACTTGTGCTGTGGCTGACCTGTTAAAGTGACTGGGGGTGTCTCCCTGCTGGGTACCCCAGGGAATCCCAGCCCCAGCAGAGGAAAGGCTGGCATCTCCCTGACAGTGTGCAGGAGAGAGGCAAGGACAAACAGGAGGGAAGTCTTCAGGCAGAAGAGAAAATGAAATAGGAGATCTCCTTGTCTCTGGCAAAGGTTAAGGCAAGTGCAGACAGGGACAGGAATCTCATTCAATTGTTGAGAGAGAGAGATGAAAAAGAGGAATAGTTAATCTAATATGGTTTGTGGTCCTTGAATAGGGAAGGCTCAGCAGTTCCCAGTGCAGGCATAGATGGGTTGGGCAGCAGCATGGGCAGTTTGGCCAAAAACTCTTCAGTCATCAACAGACCCCAAGTCTCTTCCATGGCCAGGGAAAAAGGCAGTTCTCTTCCATCAGTGCCTTCTCAGCCTATTTGACTTTAGAAAAAGAAGGGCTTGACCCTTACTCATTGCCCTTTTAGATATTAGCATAAAGGTCACCTCTGGTTTTGATAGCCTTTTAAAATAAAAAAGTTGAAAGGTCACATGGACTCCAGTGTATGGTTAAACTTTGATCATTCTGCAGAGCTTTGCAGCTTCATGGGACAGGAGGAAATGGCTGTTGGCCTTTTCTCTTTAAATTCATAAGGCAGGAGATGGAAGTTTTTCCTTCATCTACAGAAGTAACTTAAATTGTATATCAGGAAAAATATTCTATATAGAGATGGTTTCACTGGTTTCATTATTGGATCATATGATTAATCTTCCCCTACTTTTATCAGGTTTTATGCATGGTAACAGAGTGCTTTTTTTGTTTTTGTAGTTCTACTGATTTATCTTTTCCTTCTTGCTTCTTCCTTGAAGTTTACATAACAGTCAGTCATCTGCACCACCTCAGCTAATTATACGAGAATATCCAAGTTTTTGATGAGGAATAAAAAATATTGTTAGGGCATTCTACTTATCTGTTTCTGATACCCATTTTAATGCCTTCATTAACAAATTAACATGAACATTAACAAATTATAGGGAAGACACTCAAAGGTCAACATGAAATCCAGAACTAAAGCAATAAGTCAACAATACATTTAAGGTTTTCAAGTGCTCCCAAGGACTGAATTTTAGTCAGTAATTTCATTTAAGGAATGGTAGCTGATTGAAAATTATAAGCTAAGTGGAGGTCATAAAAGTTTCTGCCATACCATGGCTGCTCATTAGCCATTGTGAAATAAAACCTGTTTGATCCATACACACCACTATATCAGGATATCCAGCTGGGAAATGTACCCAGGGAAAAAGGCTTATACATTACTGATGTAAAACTACAGCTGCTTTAGAGAAGAATGTTCCATAACTTATAATCTGGGTCTGTCCACCTTTGCCATTATTTAGAAAACAGCTTTATTTTGGGGGGAGGAAACTACATTGGCACAATCTGCCTCCTAAAGTGTTTAAAAGAGATATACAGACGTGAGTACAAGAACAGCAATCCTCCCTCACAGTATCCTCCCAGTATCCACAAATGACTATCACATTGATCTTAAAAAAGAAAGGTATAGTAGGCCTAAACATTAAATTTTTTAAAAAGTAAGATGGTGCAGTTAGTTAAGTTTAGAAATGTTGTACTATAGCAGTAGCAGCAATAATGACAATTCAGCAGGAAATACCTCATGAGCTGCAATTTTGTGTATTTCTGACTACAGATGATGAGAAGGAAAAAAAAATAAGAAAAGAAGTCTGTTTGAAGACATCTGATTGGGATTAGATATTTATAACATTCCCCTATGCACATGTCCCCTCCCTCCCTCCCATCCTACAGCTCATTTCAACAGTCTGAAGGCCATACCCAAGCTCCTGCTGGACAGTCAACAATGAGCATCACACCCCTGGGCCTGCAGAGAGGCCAATTCCAAATCAGCAAGCACTTCTTCAGGAAAAAACATCTTTATTTTTTTAGGGTGGCCACTGTCTCGTGGCCTCTTCTCTGAAGTTCATTGCTGAGACTTTCAAGTTTTGAGCATCCAGATGTCTCTTGTCTCCACTGAGTTTCCTGCCTGCCCTTCTGTGGTTCATAACTCTGACACGAACCATCTTTCCGTGGGATAGGAAGCCACTTCATGAAATCAGTAGGACAACATTTCGTGGGTCATTAGGCAGCCCAGCACAGGAGGATTGTTTGGAGGAACAAGGGAAAATGGAGGGTGCAGTGACCAACATTTTTCCTCTGTCATATCCTAAATCCTGAATACTTGTGCACAGATTCCTTTCTGAGAAGACAAAACAAAATCTGATAATGTTCCTTTTAAGCAAGTCTCAGCAAAATCATAGATCTTGCTTGCCAGATAATGAGGCTGCTGTTTTTCCTTCTCTCTTTTGAAGACATTGTATGAATTTTTGTAGTCTTGGGTTGTTGCCCTGGAGAATGACCCATAGTTTGAGTGACTGAACATACTGTCTTTGTTATGACTTTGAACGAGGTTTGTTCTAAATAAATCATGAATAACAAGAAAAAAACACAGCAAACAAATACAGAAACATCCATGTGACCAGACCAGACAAGACTAGCCTTTTGTATCCAAGTAAATCATGTGGTGGGAAGTGGACCTGCTCACACTGAAAATGACAATTAAAAGTCCTGGTAATGGCTGCAAACTTTGCATGCCCATCACGATGATGGTTCATGTGCTCCCATGCATTTTTCATGGTGGGCTCTCTCAGGCAGCAGAGAAACCCCTGCCCCAGCAGGCAGGTCAGACAAGTTCAGAAGAGGAAGCCACATGAGGCCTTCAGCATGAGAGCAGGGAGCTCATGAAGGGTTTATAGGGCATTCAGGCATATTCCCCTCCTGGAGCAGTGAGATAAAGATGGACCAGGCCTCAGGACAAATTCCTTTGGAAAAATATCAGCAACAGACCATCTGGCAGTTGTGTAGGCACAGAGCTACCCATGTATTGAGACAGATTCACTGTTCCCAGCTGGCACAGCCAACATCCACAGATAATTTGTGGGTTTCCATCATTTCATGTCTGTCAGTCAGACTCTCTTGGTCCAGACACCCGTCATCGTTCAGCTGGAGAGCATCTGCACAGAGAGGTGCTGCTCTTGGCCACTACTGATCATGCTTCTTGTCACCACTGTGTGTGTACCCAAAAATATGGCCTGCAGGCTGTGCATGTCCTCCAGGAAAGGACAGAGACAGAGACATGGCTCTGTATACGTTCTGCCCAGCTTGAGGGAGAGTTTCCCAACTTTCCTCCTCTAGTTTTGTACCAAGCCTGGCAGCTGCAGAAGAAGCTCCAGTGGTCCCCAGCCTGAAGATACTTCTGGAGCCAATGTCTGGTATGAACAAAATATTCAGGGGATTAAAAAAAAACTTACTGTGGTACAGAAAGAGATATTTCTTCATTAGCTTTGGTCAAGGCCTACAGACTTCAAGTTAATAAGAGCTTTATCCCTGTTTTCTGCTTTAGAACTGATCCAATTAGGGTTCAGACCTTTCCTGGTTTAAACAAACACTGTGCTGCAAATCCTAATGTGTAGGCGATGTGCTGATATGTGGGAATGAAGGGATGTGCTAAAAATATAAATACATTGAAGGGAATTAAAAAAACCAGAGGAGAAATACAGGGTGAAATGATCATTTAAATGCTAAAAAATAAGCAATGATTTGGTTCACATAAAATAAGTACAGAAAATACTTCAAGTGCAATTTTTATCTTTGCTATATCTCTTTGAAAACTATGAAAGTGTTTGTGGCTGGCTGAAGATCCTCTGGGAAAACATGCACACTTTAGCAGCTTTATCTTCTCAGTCTGTTCCTATGACTTCTGTGTACTGCTGTTGTGACAACAGATTAGTTGCAGCTATTCCAGTTTCCAATTGAACTTGGATTAATGGGTCATTTTAAGGTCTTCTCTAAATCTATTGCATACTCCACATAAATTATATGAGAGCCAGAGTATTTTGGAAGTAAAGAAAATGTTTTCAAAAGCCCACATATTGTTACAGATTTTTCTTTAGCCTCATTGTGCCTTTGTCTTTTTTCCAGTGGAAAATGAAGAAGAATGTAGTCCAGGATGATGTACAAACTTTCTCTGTTTATCTGTATGGTGTTAATATTTCATTCCAGTCCTTCACAGTGTATAAACTTGAAACTCAGTGAAATAAATGGGGTAGCTGGAATTCACAAACATAGCTGCAAATCCTATTAGCAGTTAAACACAGCAGGTCTGAAATGCACCCTAGTGTGCATGAAATCTACTGTGCAAACACAAAATAATCACTTTGCCTTGAGTGACATTTGCAACTTAGAGGTAAAAATACTCAGAGAAATTAGTGTATTTAAGCAAGTCTGCCTTGAAAGTGTCTACTAAGTCACTTGAAACTTAACATTTAATAGAAGAGAGAGAAAACCAACCAAGGAGGTGTCCTGGTCTAGCACAAGGTTGGATTGTGACAATAGATGGGCCTGTTACATGGCAACTAAAGAAAAGCAGGAGGGTGTTTAGCTTCCAGCAGCACTAAAGTAAACAGAAAAGAGTGTGAGGCTGCACGGGGATGTGCATCTTTTGTGCACTGGAAACTGCTGTCTGGGATATCTAAACACATTCCTGGTGCTCTCCCAGCCAACACCTGGCTCTTACATCTGTGCCCAGGTCTAACACAGTCGTGTAAGCTGCTGTAACAGTCACCATGCAGGAAGAAATCCAGTCCATTTTTAAAGTNTTCCTGGTGCTCTCCCAGCCAACACCTGGCTCTTACATCTGTGCCCAGGTCTAACACAGTCGTGTAAGCAAACCTATTCCAGCTGCTGTAACAGTCACCATGCAGGAAGAAATCCAGTCCATTTTTAAAGTAAGCTGTGGGTCCCAGAGGCTCAGCAGGAGACACTGCAGTGATATTGACTACGTGGCCATGACCTGCTCAGTCCTTGTAGGACCAGATCTTCCATTCCATCCTGATGTAACTTCTTAATCTGCCTCACAAAGGCCATACTGCAGGATCTTTCTGGGAG
>VZRX01000112.1:0-49552 GCA_013398075.1 Notiomystis cincta
TGGGTGGATGAGTGGGTGGATGGATCATTGAAAGGGGCAGGATAATGTCAAGGGTACTGATCCATCCCAGTCAGACTGTGAGAAGGGAGGAAAGGAGGGCTGGATGTCAGAATCCTGTGTCAGAACTGTAATGGATGAGGGAGATCTGTGTTCTGGGAAGGGTGGCTGGGGCAGACAATGTCAGTGCCAGGAGCTGAGCAGGAGGAAACTAGACCCATGCAAAGGCCCTGATTAACCCTGCATTGAGACAGACCTGGGCTGCTGCTCTGGGGTAAACTGAAGGGCAAGCAAATTGCTCATAGTTTGGGCATTTCCAAATCCAGCATGTCCTTGTCAATCTCTTGGACTGACAGACTGAGTGTCCCAGCTGGTTCAGAGCTGTGTGTGACCATGAGAGTGAATGAGTCATGCTCTTATTCATGTGTTCTTCATTCACCTTATTTTTCAGGCATCTGTCACTTTACACTCACCACTCACTCCTCTCTTTGCACCCAGTGAGTTCCAGTTTGAAAGGCTTACCAGAGCCAATTTTCTTTTCCTACAGTGACCACACAGGGGCTGAGCTGTCTGGGCAGCCCTCAGTGGAGAGGAGAAGGGGAAGAAGCCTCACATGTTTATCACTCAAACCAGCTGATCTGTACTCCTCAGTTCCACTACCAGTCAGGACTCCCTCTGGCTCCTTAGGCCAGCTGGGTCACGCTGACAGTTTCCCAATCCTTGCTGGGAGCAGGAATGCACTGGTGAGATGCTCTCCTGGCCATCCTTCCCACCCTTTCATGGCAATATTGAGGGACTTGGATCCTACTCCAAACTGGCAGCAGAGCAGAGAGGGAGCTGCTGATGCAGGAAGGTCAATCCAGCACAGAGAATGAGATTCTCAGCAACCCAGAGGAAAACTCTAAAGAGCTCTAAAAAGCAGAGAGCAATCCAATAAACCATTAAATGCTGCTGCTCACCTTCTGCAAGTATATGAAAACAACATTTCTGGGCTTTGTGCATGTTTGTCTTTCAAAGTGAACAATTTCAAAGAACAATTTTAGTTCTCTGTCCTATACATCTACACTAAAAATCCAGCTTTCTCTTCCTGTTGTAGTATTTTCCTATCTATCCAGCATCTTCTAAGTGGCTATCTGATACTCCAGGTGCCTTTCTTGTCCCTGTTCTCCCTCTTCATTTATCCTGCTGGAAAATTTGTGTCTCCTTTGTACCTTATGAACATGCACCTCATTGATAAAGGCATTGAGATCTGCAGTTTGTCTTCTCTGGAAGGGTTCTGGCCTCCTTCCTGACTCTCTAGGTATGCCTGCAAAAATAGCCCAAGTGCATCGTTCACTGCTGACCACAGCCTTGAGAAATAAACTTCCTTAAACAACAAGCCACAGCCGTCTGCGGCAGAAGCCAAGACTCACTGGCCTTGCCACATGCCACAAAGGTCACCAGCCCCAAACTGCCCCAGCAGACAGGACAGAATGCCAGAAGCAAAGGACATATAAATCTAATGACTGTCAGCTTAACTATGTCAGCTGATGGCTGAGCTCAACCAGAGCGGGAAAGGAGAAGATTGGTCCCAGTTTAACTTTATAAGTTTCAAGGAATTGGGGCCCCTTTCAACACAAGTGGTTTTAGCAATTCCTTAAAAGTTTCACCCAGGAAAGGTTCTTTAACCCTCAGCTCTGTGGTGTATCAGGCAAACCATCCACAGGTCCCAGAGCTGGTCGGAAGGTGGCAGGAAAGCTGAGAATCTCCACAGAGCAGCTGAGGCCTGTAAGATTTATTTATCTGCTGTAATTCTTGAAAAGGGTTTATTATTTGCCACTTTACATTGCCCTAAGCCTTGTTTCCAGAGATGCAAGGGCAGAGCGCTCCTACAAGGCTCAGGGTCAAGCAAAATCAGTCACAGAATCATGGAGTCATTTAGATTTGAAAAGTCCTCAAAGGTCATCGAGCCCAACATTCCCCCAGCACTGCCATGTTCACCACCAGACCCTGCCCTCCAGTGTCCACACGTTTTTTGAACACTTCCAGGGATGGTGACTCCACCACTGCCCTGGGCAGCCTGATCAGGCCTGGTGAACCTGAAAGACGGGTGACAGACAGATGCAGCTGGGTCACTGATAGTCACTGAACTACAGAGGTGGCAGTGAAGGGGGGCTCTGGAGGTCCTCAGTCCATCCCCCCACTCAGGGTGAGACTATCTGGAACACCAGATTGGAGCAGCCAAGGCTTTTCCACTGAGTCTCAGCACACACCCCAAACTCTCACAAGGACGGAGATTCCCCCTCCCTCATGACCTGTCCCAGGCCTGCACCAGCTTCCTGGAGAGGCCTTTTCTTAGTGCCCAACCTGAACCTCCTGAGGTGGAACTTGTGGCCATTGCCTGCTGTAATTTGGAAGCACAAAGAAAGGTTTGTCCCTCTGTGCCCGCTGTGATCACCCTTGCTTTGCTGGCCACATGTTTCTGGGTTCAGCCCAGAGTGCAGAGCTTTATTACGAGCACAGAGAGATGGTCCATCTTCAAGCTGGCACCCACCCAAGAACATCTCCTTTCCAGGTAGAATGGTTGTGCTAACTTTGAGCAGTGAACATGAGATGATACTGAAGTTTCTGTGTACAAATACCATGGCAAAACTTCAGAAACTTGCTTTGCTAAATGTGTGGAAATGGATAAAGGGCTAAAAGGAGGCAACAAAAATTAATACAAGAGAGCTCAAGGTGAAGGTGGAGTGACAGTGCCTGTCAGCAAAGGCATGACATGAAGAAGGGTAAGCACTGCAGAAAGGAGAACTCCTGAGCTGAAAACCATCCTGACAACTCATCTCCCATAAAGCAGTTTGGAGGTAGAAGCTTCCAAACCTCAGCATGCCAGAGTCAGGGATTTAGGATTCCTGGCAACATTTCCCTTCTAATGATTTTGCTTACCAGAAAGTCTGTCATAAAGGCCCTGTGAGGAATTGCTGCCATGCTGCAGTCTGATACCAGCTATTATTAATAACTGGAATGTCCTGGCTTATGAAAGGAGTATACATGGGTGTGCTCAGAGAAGATCCATGTTGTTTCATCTGTGTTCAGGGAGGAGGAAACCATGAGTGATCAGGTTCCTTTGACCTTGTACAGGTGCTCTGAAGATGCCATTTCTGCCAGAGAGTTGGGTTTATTGCTACACGCAGGGGGCCTGACTCTGATCCTCAAATTTTTTGTCACAGTACAAAGTAAATTTTAAGTGTAAGACCACAGTTCAGCTGTTTCATTCCTTCACTGGGAAGGATTTTCATCTCTCTTGTCCTTGAAATATGCTAGTTTTCTTGATTTCTATGTTCCAAAGCTTCCTGAGGCTTCAGTCTGAGAATGACTTAAGTGGAGACACTCACAAATGAAAAACCCAAACACAGGGATCTCCACACCAAATACAGGTGGAAAAAAATAGGTTATTTTTATTCCTATTATGACCTTGATTCCCCAAGGTACTCCCTTCACATCTTCCTCACACTTACAGATTCTGTCACGTTTATTGTCCTGACAAATCTGAAAAGGGATGTTTTGCAAGCTTTTATGCCTTTTATAACCTGGTCTGTTTGCAAAGCCTAGTTACGTGATTAAGTAAAAACTGACAAATATCAACCTAGGTAGGACAGTACAAATTCCTTAAGACAAGCAGTGAAAAAATCTAGACCAAAAAAAGAAGATAAAATGGGTTGACTCTGCAGTGCTGAGAGGGTGAGAATACGTGAAGCCTCCATTTTAAATCATAATGATGGCAAAAATGGTGACAACAAAGCTGACTGGAGAACAGAAGACACAGGAATGGAAATCACCATGAGACCGTGGAAGGAAAACTCCATGTGCATTTCCAGCCCAAGCTGGTAAGTATTGCTGTTAGGGAAATATTAGTGTCAGCTTTTGATCCCAATTTTGAGGCCTCCACCGCAATCCAGGGAACACGGCTGTTTGTCCAGGTTGAAAACCAAGTTTTTCAGGCAAGTGGGACCATGGGCTGCTCAGGTAGTAGAGGGCAAGCTGTATTAAAATAGAGTGAGTAAGATTACTTTGTTCAGCTCAACAAAAGAGAGATGGGCAATAAATATCTTACAAAGGTAAATACCAAATGGGGAGACAAGGTGAGAGAAGGACAAAGAAAATAACTGTCCATAAAGAGTAATATCAGGAGTCATTTAACCACCAGATGTGATTAGCCCAGCCTCCTGGTTGGAGTAACAAAGTGGAGTGTCTGACAGAGTTACCATAGATTTATTTTATTATGGGAACTTGGTGTTGCAGCTTTCTGCTACTCAAATTCAGACGCCTTTTCTAAGGTCAAGAGATCTGGGAGGACAAATGGCCAGAAGACACTGAGCTCAGAAACTCTTGGCTGCAGTAAATGCCAGTTGGGGGTGACTTGCTATACAGCTATTTTGGCAATTTGTTGTCCTGACCCTTGGACATTCTGGTCTTTCAGTTGCCAGCCTACAGGGAAGGGTGTGCACAACACCATGGCACTCATGTCCTAGCCCAGCAGCAGGGCCATGGGGAGAACTCTGGGTACCCCAGTGCACTCATTTGGGTGAACAAGGCAGTGTCACAGCAGCTTTACAGGCTGCCAACACACTGCAAGAAAAGCCTTTGGAACAGGAGATCCCAATTCTTACCCACTGCAAGGCCTCCACATCCTTTAGGCAGAAATCCCATGGTGTTTCATCCAAACAGAAATACACCTGATGTGTGTGTCTGTTCTCTGTCGTGATGGTTCTTCCATCGTTTGTGTGTGGGTGCCCCTGACAGCATTTCATGGGACCTGCTGGGAGCTCTGGGGCCTCAGAATCACCACAGTTTCCTGGACTTCATTACTCTGCTGATTTGTCATGGAGAATGTGGGAAGCTGTGACCAAGGAGTGTCCCCTCCTCCCTCCTGTACACTCAGCTGATAGCAGAGCTGACAGCAGAGCTCCTGCCCCAGCACCCTGCCTCCTGCATCCAGGGGCTGTGTCCCTGCTGCGGACCATAAATTGCCCACAGCCAGCTTTAACACCTCCACAGAGTTATGTCCCAAAGCTTTCAGTCCCAGTGGCTCTGGAAGGGGTCATTGCCTCTGCCTGTCCAAGCAGGTGTTGATAATAAGGAAATGCCCCCCCGTGGTGAGAAGAATTTTAGAAGCTGTGAGGAGAGGTCGCAGGCGCAGGGAGGGCAGAGCAAGCGGCAGCACCCACTGACTGCCCTGGGCACTTGGCCCCAGGGACAGAGCTCTCCCTGCAAACAGATCCCTGGCAGAGCCTGTGCCAAACGCAGCTGCTACAACAGCCTTTGGGCCGTGCCTTATGGTTAGGAATGTTCTGCTGCAGTACAAATCCCCAGACTTTCCTGAGGAGGTGGGAAGCGCAGAACTTGTGCAGGGTTTAACTTGAGAAATGAGCATTCCTGAGACAACGGCTAGAAAAATCCTTCTCCAGATTTCCGAACAAAACACACAAGACACAACAATTCCACACTCCACAGTCTGTTTTGGAGCTACAGAGAGCATGCAGAAGCTCTCAGTCATTTCCCCATGTTCGGTGAGATGCACTGAGTAATTTGGTTGTGAGTCAAAGAAATCTCACTGCTACCATTCAGAAAGGAAATTCAGCATGGAAACAGCAGAAAGCAAGCCAAATAAAAGTCTCCTCATACTCATAAATGATGTTTTCTCACATTCCATCACTCTTCAGAAGTGATGAATTGCCTTGCTTTGATTACTCTGGATGAAGTGGGTGAAGGGGACACAGGGTGAAGTGCTAAGACCAGGGCCATGCTAACACAGCTCTGGCACAGCCCCATCATCACCTGCAGCACTTGGCTGTTTGTTCTGACTCCCTGTGAGTACTTGGGGTAACCCCTGAGTTCCCAGCACACACATTCCAAATGAAATGATCCAGCAGAGCCTGTACTCCTGTCAGTGCCGGAATCCACTTCCCTTTGACGCCCCACTCCCCTCAGAGGGCTGCAGGAAGGGAGCTGGCCAGGGCCTGCTTAAATTTAATGTTAGGAAAAATTTCTTCATGGAGAGGGTGATCAAGCCCTGGCACAGCCCAAGGCAGTGGTGGAGTCACCATCCCCGGAAACATCCAGAAAACAAATGAGAGCTTAGGGATGTGGGCTGTGCAGTGCTGGGTTAATGACTGGACTGGATGATCTTGGAGGTCTTTATGGCATAAATGATTCTGTGATCCTGTGGCTCATGGTCAGGGCTGCTGGGGGACACAGGACTTCCAGGCTGAGCACTGCCAGTCCTAAGAAGATGCCACTCCTGCTCCTGGCTTTTTGTTTGCACTGATGTGGCCATAATGTACTCTCCAAGTCTCTTATTTCCAGCCATGTAGGACATTTAACTCCATGTTAAAGCTAAGGATTGAACCTGTAAAGGAAGCCCTGGAGCTGGGAAAGTGTGAACCCATCCCAGTCTCCCAGAACAGGCCATTGAAACAGGTCTCTGTTTCTCTGCCCTGCAGTCTGTGTGAGGAGGGCCTCCCCTGAACCATCAATTACAGCACACAATTAGTTCCACTAAGCCAGAGTCTCCCAGCACAGTCCTGGCAAACTGCCCTTCCTCCCACTTCTCCCTCATTAGGCTGCTCCTCCCTTGCTTGGTCTTTAATTAGCTTGTCATCAGCAACTTGTCGTGGACTGAATACACTGCGTTGCCCCAAATGAAACTCTGTAAGACAGATGGGACACCAAAGCAGCAAGAGAGGAGGGCAAGAAGGCTTGCAAAGCCATCAATGCGAGTCTGACTGCAGGGACAGGCTTGCCAGAGGCAGCAGTAAGATCTGGCTTGGGCAAACTGGGGGTGTTCAAACTGTAGATCGGCTGAGACCCAGCAACCTCATTTCAGGAAACCCAGTGTAAGTCCAGCACAGGAAGAGACAAACCCCAGCAAAACCAGTGGCCTTGAGTAGTGAAGCTGTTTATTGTGGCATTGAAGTGGAGGGCCCAGCCATACTCAACGTACCCACTTGGTTTGGAGCAGCTTCACAAGGAAGCGTTGTCACACCTTTGACCCCCTTTTTTCTCTAGATCTGAAGCCAACCGGTGGCCTCAGACCCCCTTTTCCCTGCATTCTGCAGGAGGTTTGTTCCCTGTGTGCCACACACAGAGACACTCCCTGGTGCTGCTGCAGAGCCTGGAGCCAGCACACGGAGGGGACAGGGCAGCAGCAGTGCTGGAGGGGAGGGCAGCCCAGCAAACTGGCACCTGTTGTCAAGCAGAATCCAAGGCTTGTGTCAGCCTGCTGAAAATATTTCCCCTTCGACCTTGGAGACCTTTCCCATCACACTTTATGAGGCAGACTGCTCCCATTAAGTGCCACTTGATCCTCTGCTAATGCAGCAGTTATGAAAGGCCCACAGCGCTTGTCACTAGGATAAACACCTTCGTAGTGGGAGAAGCTGTGGAAGGGGCACACACACCCTCCCTCTGTTCCCTCATGTCCCTTCCCCTGTCTGTCCATCACCACTGTCACAGCCTCTGGTTTAGATCAGGAAAGCTGAGCATGGCTGCAAGCACTGCCCTGCCTGTGCTGCCAGGGCTTGAACGAACACACAGAGAGGGGCTACTTGGGTTAGTCAAACACTGTCCTGCAAGAGAGGGATTCAGGACACAACACTGGGTGTTACTGTCCCTTCAACCCTGCAGACCACACAAGCTCAACCAGCTGCGATGGGGACAGGTCCTGCTGCAGCCACCCCCGTCCAGCCAAGGCTCAGAGCTCTCAGCAGCTTTAGCGTGCTCAGGAAAAAGGGCTCAAGGTGTGCCAGGGAAGGTTGGACATTAGGAGGAAATTCTTCACAGAAAGGGTGATTAAACATCCAAAGGGGCTGCCAAGGGAGCTTTGGAGTCTTCAACCGTGGAGGTACCCAAGGAACATCTGGATGTGGCACTCAGTGCTCTGGGCTGGGTGACAAAGTTGGGGTTGGGCACAGCTTGGACTTGATGATCTCAAAGATCTTTTCCAACCTAAATGATTCTGTGATTCAGTCTCAGGGGAAGCATAAACCCACCTTCCCTGCTGGAATGCTCCTTGGCACTGCCCTCAGCCTTCACAGGTGTGGCTTGGCCGTTCAGGTGGCACACGGAGGGTGACCTGAGCAGGATCTCCATGGGGCTGGCACTAATGGGGGGTAGGTGGGCACTACTGTCCTGCAGGACTTGCCCAAAGGAAAAGAAGACCTTGAGGGCCAGGGCAGCCTGCTCAGAAGAACAAAGAAGCCACCATTAACATCCTGCCAGCTGGCCCCTTCCAGCTCCTCATCACACTTACAGGAGTGACCAGCACCAAGAGATTCTGTCAGCCCTTTCAGAGGGGCGGCTAAATTAATTCTTCTATTCCAGAACAGGACTGGACACACACAGAATGTGGCTTATCAACCCTGTGGAGAGACCCCAAAAAAAGGGACTGACTTTGGAAGAAATGGCACACATGTGCAAATTTTAGTAAATTGAAAGGTTTTCAGCATCTGCACTGAAATATTTGTCAAAAGAGAAGAAAAAGCACTCAAATGAAGTCCCTTTCTTTTCCAGGAGCTCTGGTAATCCAGCCCTGGCTCTCTGAACTGTGTCAGAGACCTCCTGGGTCTCAGGGAGCAAGAGAACCATCAGCCAGCAGAAGTCTTTGAGGTGTTTTCAGCATCTGTGATGACTGGTGACAACGGCAGCACTGTTTGGGCTGTGGGTTACCTACATAGGGAGTGCTCAAGGTGTGCACATCTGCCTTGTCCCTGTCTGTCTGACCTGCATGGGCTGAGACTGCTGTGGGGCAAACAGGAGATGAGTCTGCAGAAACACTTTAGTATTATCTGCCCTGGGTTTGAAATAAATCCCTTCTGGATCAGATATCTACAGAGAGGGGTTTTGCTGGTCACTAATCCCTGTGCAATGCCTTGAATGACTGTGTCACAAAACAGAATCACAGAAGGGAAGGAACTTTTGAAGTCTCTAATCCAAGCCCCAACTCTTCAAGAGCTCTACCTACTCAGGTATATTTGGCTCTTGTGAAAGAAAACCTTAAAAATGGCAGTGGTTTGTAGGATCACAGCCCTCTGCACCAGTAGGAGTTGGATATTGTGAACACAATGGTGATCTCTGCCAAGCTGGGACCACTCCCAGGGACTATCTGCTCATCCCTGTATTACCCATCATGAGCATTCCCCAACAAGGAAAGCCTGGGAAGGGGCTATGAAATCTGCCTATTGCAGCAAGATCAGTTTTCAGGAGAATTTTCCCTATTATCCAGCAGAACTGGTGGCAGTAAAAGAGACACTCTCCACTGTCTTTAAATCTTTCCACATTTCTGCCCATCTGGCTTGTGGCTGAGTGGCTTCCCCCCAGCTTGCCCTTTGTGCATGGAAAAGACAAATTACAGAGCTCTGGGAGAGCAGACTGCTGAAGCAAAAAGAGGGTGAAGTCATCTTAGCTCTCAGGAGAAATGTTCTGGCGTGTGACTGCCCTCCATGTGGTGATAACGGGGTATAATTTATTTGGGTAGAAATCCCTCTTCCCACTCTAACAATGTTTTGTTTGCTTTGTCCTGAATAATGAGCCCACTCGTGCCCTGGAAATGATGGTTCAGAACATATGTGCAGAGCTCCTAACCCTGGGCAATGACAAGAAGTTTCATCAGCTCAAATAAATATCCCTGCCTTGCCAGGACAGGCCCTCGTGCTTCAAATGTCTCACTTCCCTACCTGCCAACATTGGGACTCAATGGGCCAACTGGGACGGGAGCTGGGACGTGCACTGCCACCTATGTGAGGTGGACCACCTGTGAGGCCAGGACAGATGCTTGGAGGGAGCTCTGGGTAAGTAAAGAGTACAGCACCAGGCAGCAGAGGCCTGGCCCCCAAGGTTGGGACAGCCTGGTGGATGACTGAGCAATCCAGAACTCCCTCTGGAGCAGGCTGGCTCTGGGCATTTCTCTGCACTCACAGCACCTCTGCACTCCTCCAACACAGCAGCAAGAATCTAGTGGAGACTCTGCATCCCTGCAGCAGACTGTGGTTCAGGACATGCTCAAAACATCCAGTGTAGTGCTTGCTGACATTGGTGTCAGTCTTTCCATCCCTGCCAGTGCATTCCAAAGAAGGGCAAAACCACCTACTGCCAGCACCTTCCCATAACCTACCAGTATCTTGCAGTGCTGCACCAGACACCTGCTGGCACCCACCCCTGCAGCTCCCACCCCCTTTCCCAGCCCAAAGGCTGCTCTCAGAGGTTTGTGACTCCCAGCACTGTAGGTCCCCCATGTTTCCACAGAAAGGGCAAGCACAGCCTTCTACAGATGCTCTTCACTCCTACAGCCATGGGCTGAATCTTGCTCTGTGTCACACACCCCTCCCAGCCCTCTGTCACTGAGCAGTGGAAAGCAATGGGACTTCTGGCTTACTCCCACTGCTCCTGAGCCCATCTGTTGTTCCACAGGGCCAGAAGTCCAGAACCATCTAGCATAGTGTCAGTGATGTAGAAGCACTCACTGGTGATACGTCACATTCATACAGGTAATTCCTGACAAAAAACACCACTTGGAACCTACTCTTGAAATAATCCTGCCCAAAGAGAAAGCCAGAACAGCAGAAGTGTAGAGCAGGTTCTTTGTCCAGGCCCTCCTTTGTCTTGCCTTCCAAGGAGAAGGCTCTTTGAAGGGAATAGGGAATAACCTCTATCCAGTCAGGGCCTACATGCTGGATAAGCTGTTAATTGCCTCTTGTAGTCTTCTGTCAGCAACATTATCCCCTTCTGCCCTGCCCAGACTGGTCACGGATGTCCTGGTCAGTGGCTGCAATGGGACACAGAGAAGGGGAAGGTGAAATATGATATGAGAAATAAAACCTATGGCAGCAAGCAATGCTAATCAAAAAATCGTGAGGGAAGCAGCATTCCAAGGAAGGGGGAATGCTGGGGGAGGAAAAACATGGACTTCTCTTGACAGGTCATTTTAAAAGGGTCCAAGAAATTATATTTTAATGTCTATTTTTAATACAACCTACACATGTTCTGAGAGCACTGCCTGCCATGATGCTATCTTGTTACTTCCCAAATTAGCAGCAAAAATTTTAATTTAGACAGGAGGGAATAATTTTTAATAAAAGTGTCATTGCCTTCTGGGGAGGACATCTGACCTGAAAAGATCATGTCCAGGGAAACGCCACACCACAGACAGTCCCTCAGGGCTAGGAATGCCACAGCTGGAAACACAAGAGTTTGGGGTAGTTCAGCACAGCTGGTGACTGATGATAATGTCAGATGAGTGTAACACATCACTTTAATTGAACATAAATATATGGTTGTCACTACAGCTGACAACAAAAGGTGTGGAGATAAAAATGACCCAGTGTATTACTGGGAGCCTTCAGCAGCTTCCCATACGCACGACTGTGTTTGCTTTTCTGGTTTATTTTGGGGTTTTATTTTTATTATTTTATTTTCTCCAAGCAATATAGAAATGAAAGGCTTGTGCTCATTCCCTGTCCCTTTTTCAAGGGCTGCAAAAGACCCTGACAAACCTCCAGCCCTCTCCGGGCTGAGTCCTACAGGAGACAACCAGTTACTGTAGCTGGAGCTTCCCTGGCTCTCCTACCCGAGGTCAGCCCTGCAAGGAGAGGCAAAACTCCCACCCACACTGCTGGATCCACAGGGATGGCCCATCTGGGGCCTCCAAATTAAAGGCTGATGGCAGAGCTGAGAAAGCACAACATTTAGTTGTACTGGGGGAACCTGCCCACCGGTTAACATCTTGTGTTCTCTTTTGTGCCACAGGAAATGGGCACCTACTTTACTTGCACTGAAATCACCTCCTCCAAACACAGCTGAGTCACTTCTCCAAGTCTCTACTAAGGTTTCTGGAGAGCATCCTGCTCCAAGGGAGGAAAATACAGGTGGGATCCTATAACCGCAGTACCCTCCCAGTCCCACCAAACAGAAATTCATCCTGCCCAGGGGTCTCCTCAGAAATTCTTTCATCCTTTCCAAAACAGAGCAGCTGTTTAGCAGCAACTCAGCATGGCAGGTCAGAAGATGATGAATTCTGTATCCACTTGGGAGTTTTTAGGGAAACAAAACCCCAGCTGTGCAAACTGGAAGAAGGCTGAGACATGTGGTCCAATACAGCGCTGAGCAACCCTTCCAAACCATAGGGTGTTGGCTATAAACTGCCCCCAAGGCAGTGACCTCTATTAGCAAAGACTTTCTTGGTCCCACGTGGAGAATTTTCCCCCACTGTTCCTGCTGTTGGGACATGTGAATGAATCCCTTGTTCTACTCTGTGTGCATGGCTTTTGCTTTACTAATTAAATTGATTTATCTCAATCCACAAGATTTCACTCCTCTGACTCTCCATCCATCACACTGTGGAGGAGTGAGCGAGTGTGGGGCTGACTTGGCAGCTGGGTTAAACCAGGACACCCACTGGGAGGCAGGAGGAGTCCCTGACCATCAGCCCAGCCCAACAGGTCCAAGCTGGCCAGGTTTTAGGAGCAGTCACAGCATGAGGTGTGCTGGAGTGACTGCAGCCCTCCCACACAACCTTAGAAGGAAAAACCGAGCCCCAGAAGGCCTGATGCCTAAAATACACCTAGGCATAATTGTTTATGCAAGTCTATCAAAAGTCTCTGAGAAACTTATTTTTGGCTGAATCAGGTGTTACAGAAAAGGGTGCCAACAGCAGTGATTCTCTGCAAAGTAAGGAGGAGCCAGACTTCCTGGGACACCCACATGGAACAGGAATGGGTGCAGAGTGGAGGAGTCCCCAGAGGCTGCAGCCACTCAGCCTCACTAACAGGATCCATCACAGCCATGCTGATTCTATTCCTTCCCCTCTTCCCTCACATCACACACATGGCAGGGGGAGGACAGCAGGAAGGGTGGCACTGGAGCTTCACAGACATCTCTACACCCAAGGAGCTGAAAGCATCCCTGCTGTGGGCAGTGCTCTACACCCCTGGCTTGGAAGATGAAAATATTTGGGGTCTGGCTTTGCCAAGTCTCCACCTGCCTCAGTTCCATCAGAGCACAATTCCCTACCCCTTCCCATGGCAGCTTCCTCCCAGGAGGCTCAAGCTATTCCTTGGTTCACAGCAGGGCTGCACCACCACACAGGATCCCAGGCTCCAGGACAGAGCATCAGCTCTTGAAAAATACCTCTGGCCACAGAGAATTCCCTTCTCTCTCTGTTTCCTTGGGAAAGCACAGTGAAATCAGGCAGAGGGAAGCAGTGTGGGCCAGCGCACTGCCCTGGGGTACAGCCACTCCCTCAGGTCTCAATGCTGCAGGAGGCTTGGCTGAACCTGGAGGAGGCCCTGCTCCTCAGCCAGCCTGTTTCACAGAATCAGAGAGGCTGGAAAAGACCCCTGAGATCATTGAGTCTAACCTGTGACCAACACCCACCTTGTCAACCAGACCATAGCACTGAGTGTCACTCCAGGCTTTCCTGAAACACCTCCAGGCATGGTGACTCCACTACTTCCAGTCATGGTGACTCCACCACCTCCCTGGGCACTCCATTCCAATATCTAATCACCCTTTCTGTGAAGAAATTCTTCCTAATGTCCAACCTGAGCCTTCTCTGACACATGGTTTGTGACTGGCAGTGGTCTCCTTTCTGGGGCAGAAGTGATTAAATACAACATAGGTGGAGAAGCAGGAGTCCCCCCCTTTGGGGATCAGCCATGTCTGAATTGGTTCCCCTTCACCAGCCCTCATCACCAACACTGTGAGTGTCCTCCCCATCACACCTTCATGGCTGCACAGCTGTGACCCACAAGAACCAGCTCCAAATTCCATTGTCCAGAGTTATCCTCCATGGCTGGACATTTAGAGCTGTTCTCTGCCCATCCATGCCATGGGAGGTCATGCTGGACAAAGGGCCCTGCACAACCCCAGCCTGGCCCAAGGGCACACACTGACACTGTATCTTCTGGGTTATCAGAGCCCAGCCTGCTGGGCATCCACATCTTCTGTCAGCTCCCGTGCACACAGCAGCTGCTCCAGCCTGGGACTGACACCGTTTGTTCATTAATGTGCACTCACAAATCTCCCTGAGGCTTTTTAAGACCATCAGGTCTTTCAGGGTGAGAGAAGTCCTCAAGAACTGACCCTCACAAGCAGCTCTCATAACCCTCACGAGCTCTTCAGCCACCCTCACAGAACCCCTCTCAGTGCTGTGGTACCATTTGACTGAGAAAACTGAGGCACCACAAACCACTTCCTTGGAGCTGGGAGGAAGCCAACGGCATAAAGAGAAGGAAAATTGCCATTATTTGGTCTAACCATCCCTCCTGCATGAGGAAGAGAGCCCCGGAGGTTGGCCCAATGCCCAGGCACCCTGGAGTCTTCTCTTGTCAGCTTACAATTCTCAAAGCATTTAATTTCATAGGCAATAGAAAGACCAAATCATCTTGTTGCAGGTGAAGAATGAATTTTTTCCCCCTGAATTTTAGGATGCTTTTTATAATGTCAAGATGTATTTCTAGAATATTTACAAGTCAATGTGTCTGTTCACAATTTAAAATAAACTGCCCTTTAAATATGTGCCAGCTGCTGTGGCGCTGGGCCGGAAGGAGATTTGCAGTGTTGTCACCAGCACTCATGTCCAGAGAGAACAAGGACAAGCTGTTCCTGTGTGTCCTCAGCCACTGCTCTCGTTAACAAAAATGCCACCTGTCCTTCAGATTCACACCATGAGTGCCAGGAAGGCCTAATTACGTGGATAAGGGGACAGGAACAGGGCAGGGTATTAACACCTGATGCATTTCCCCTCTTTTACACATTTGTGTTTCTTTGTTTCTCATCTCCCATTCCCTCTCGCTCTGTGCCACATGAATTGTGTTTGGCCTTTATTCCCAGGGCACTGCCCGTGGAAGGCTCCTCTGAGGCACCTCTCACCTTTGTGCTGCCAGCAGGGTGAGAGGCAGAAATCAGGAACAAATAACCCCACAGTGTCACTGATAGTCCTGAGGTCTCCAAAGCCTCTCCCAAACCCCTCTGCAAGTCACAGATCTCAGCATGGTGGTGTCAGTGGCTAAAACCAACCCAAATTACTGGGAATTCAGGGCAAGATCTCTAAGGGTTCAGAACCCATTGCTGAGAGATTTTTGAAGGAAACTGCATTCAGCACACACAGATATTCAGGAAACATGACCACATCTGTTGGGTGTTGTGCAGTGGTGCACCAAGGAATGAGGACAAGGCTGAGCAACAGGCAGCAAGAAATAAAGCAGTAAATCCTGCTCCCTCCAGGCTAACTCTCACTTTTCCCACTGTTGCTAGGCTTTAAACACAGCAACAGGGATGACATCCAGGAGATAACTGGGCCTGCTGCATCACAGCTATCTGGGACAGACAAAAAGGCAGCTTTGCCAGGGGGAAAGTCAGCAAGGAAGGGAACAGGGAACAGTCCCCTGGAGGTGTGTGTGAGATCTCCCATTCATCACTGGAGAAACTCTACATGCAACTCACTATCCCATCCAAGAATTCTGAAAATGGCCTCTTGGAAAAGGGACCTGAACTGAAATGCAACTTTCAAACCCATCCTGTATTGAGTGAGTCTGCTTTTGAGGCACTCACCTAAAAAACCTGATCCCTGGATGTGGTCTCTCAGCTGCCTGGGCCATTGCTTTACTTCCTCCAAGGGCATTTCCAGTGTCTTGTCACCAGTCCGGGCTGCTTCCTTCAAGTGTCAATGCAGCCTTCTGTAGCCCTACAAGTGGTATGGACCTTAGGACTCAAAAAAACACAAAAGAAGAGATTGCTCTGAAAACAGCATGTCAGAGATAAAAAAACCCTCCCCACTAGCCTGAGGAAAGTCAATCACAGAAAATCCCTGTGGGCTCGGGCTTTTAAACCTGAACAAACTCAACCGTGTCCCAGCACTGAGTGTCCCGTGGGCAGGCCCATGGTTCTGCTCTGAAAGGAGAGCTCTGATTTAGCACCCAGGAGCTTCTTCTGCTCAGCAACACTGGAGTAGGAGGAAGGAATTAGAAGTCCTTTGTGCATCTAATATCCAGGATTATTTTCATGGAATCTTTCCTTGGATCCGTCCAGCTGATTTAGACCACTATCCTCTAGGAACACCAGTGAGTTGGGGGGGTTGGGATGGTGGATGGAATGAGGGATTTGTCTTTACAAACAAACTATGGGTCTGCTGATAAATAAAACTGGATACTGAGAAATGAAATAAACAATGGAAAGAACCATAAATTCCATAGGAATTCCACTGATTGACACAAGGTGTGCCTCTGGCTATACCCTGTCTATAGCGGAGCGCTCAGCGCTGCACCCCTCTGCTTTGATGGTTGATTTTTTCAGCCGTATGAGGGGCGAACGAGGTCTGTAAGGGAAGAGAGGGGCCATTAGGGGGGAGTGGGACCTTGAGGGGAGAAGGGGCTGAGGAGCGGAGCTATCCCGCAGCTCAGCCCCAGGACGGGCGGCCCTGCCCTGCGCGGGGAGCCAGGCGAGAGCTGCCCGGGCCGTGTCCGCCGAAGGTCCCCCAGCAACACCGATGCCAGCCGAGCATTCCCGGCGCCGCGGACGGAGCCGCCCTCGCTGCCGCCGCCGAATTCCCTCAGCTCTGAGGGCCGCCAGCCCGCCCTCAGCCCGCGGCTGGGCTGCCTGCCCCTCGATTGGCCAGCGGTGCTGTCCGTCACCGCGCGTAGCCAATGGGCGCGCGAGAGGGCCGGGGCGGGCCCTGCAGGGCGGGGCCGCGCTCGGGCTGGAGCGAGGGCAGGTAAGAGGCAGGTACGGGGCAATTATGGCCGGGAGGCCTGAGGGGGCCTGGCCTTGCTCCGCGCCGCTCCCCGCACCCGCGGCGGGGCTGTGCAGGGCTCGGCGGGCGGCGGCGGCCTGCACTGCCGGAGGCATCACGAGAGGCCGGGTGGGACCGGGTGGTGGAAGCTCCCGGAGGGCTGTGGGAGCATCCGGGTCTTCGGCGGGAATGAAGGGGTCCGCCCCTGCTCTGGGCCCGGGTCGGGGGTGGTTCGAGCACAGATCCGGGAAGGGAAACGGGCCGGAGTCTTAGAAGGGCTCCAGGTCATGTTCACAGAATCATCCTAGAATGGTTTGGATGGGAAAGGACCTTAAAGCTCATCCAGTCCCAGCCCCTGCCATGGGCAAGGACTCGTTCCACGAGACCAGGCTGCTCCAAGCCCCGTGCAGCCTGGCCTTGGACACTGCCAGGGATGGAGAGGTTAAAGATGAGGTGATTATTGGGCACTCCCAGGGAGAAGGAGCACGGGTTGTGTGCAGCTGTGCTCTGGGCAGCCTTTTGTGGGGGCTTATCCTGGGAGCTGCCACACTCGCTCAGAGCCCCCCTAGGACTTCACCTCAGCCACGTACCCTCCACTGTGCTTATTGCGCTGGCAGGTTTTGGTCCAGACACAGCTGCTTTTGGCCACATGGCTGCTGTGGGCTGGGCTGATGGTCTGGAAAAAATAGCTCTAAAGCGTGTGTGCACGTGTCTTTTTGCTGTCAAACTTAGAGATAAATACGCCTTAATTATCCTTTGTGTGGCTGAGGGTGTTCTGCAGTTCATGGTGCATTAACTCTGCCCAGGTTCAAAGATTTTGTTTATGGTGTAACAGATCACATGTTTTCCACTACTATTATTAAAAGTGACATTTATGAGTTGTTCAGATATTCTGAACTCAGCTGAGAGGCTAAAACTGAATACCAGGTACATGCCCCATTGTTGTGTTAAAAATGCAGACAAAAGTCCAGACCCACTTAAAATGGGGAACATGCACTGGGGAGCTCAGATCAGTCCTGTTCCCCAAATCTGTGATGAAGATCTGAATCCCTGATGTGCAGGGGAGTCTCCCTGGAAAGGACCATTGTTTGAGATTTTTGAAACTGTGGTGCAAAACCTTAATAAATCCTGGTGTAAGGTGATAGGACTGGAATGCATTTTGGAGGTCTTGTCAGAAGCTTGTTGGAAGTCGAACTTGGTGCTTGTAATCCATTATGTGAATTTAAGGTGTTGACATAAGATAAGGCAACGAGTGAGGAAATATTGCAGTGATTTAAGTCGCAGTGGAATCGGGTCAGGTGATGGAGTACAAGTACCTGGAGTGAGCTGTGGGATTACCTGGGAGTTGATTAATGAAGGTGTAAATTCCCTTCCCCTTCCTCTGCTGAAACAGCTCTTCCGTGCTATCCCAAGGTCCCCAACACCTGCTCCACCTTTTCTCTCTGAGGGTGAACGCCAGCCTGGCTAAGGCCAACTTGCCTTTTGTGGCACAGGGAATAAATTGATATTCTTATGGATCTGTGGAAGCACATATCTCTAGAACAACTTTACCCATACACATGGGGGCTGGAAGGAGATGATCTTTAGGGTCCCTTCCAACCCACACCATTCTGTGATATGTAGCAAAAGGCGTTAATGAATTCACCAAGCTACCAAGCTTGCACTAATTTTAAAATCAGGATTTACTGAACAGGTATCTTGGGATAAAGGAGGTTTAGGAATTGGTTTGGAATGCTTAGGAGTATTCCATCCCTTTCCCATAGCTTGTGACAGGAAAAGACATCATTCCCTTCAGCAGCAAGACTTGAGTGTCAGAAGGTGAATGATTTACCATTCATGACACTGCAGCAGGGAGGCCCCAGTGTACTGCTTTAGGTCATTTTTGCCCCATGGTTTTCCTGGTTCTGTGTCTTTTACTGAGCAAAACTGTCAGCACCAAAATAACTGTAGCTGGGCTCCAGGGTAGTAAGAGAGGAGCAGGAGGTTTTGTGCAAGTCCAATTGTAAGGAAATCAGCAATATTTTTGCAGGGCTGCGGTAGTTTGGATGTGTGGTTGTACATGCTGGAAGCTCTTCTGACAGGAGTGTTCTTGGGATCTGTGTTAAGTGTTTCCAAGAGTTTCTGGCTGGCATCAGCCATGATGCAGGAAAAAATTTCTTCTTCCTGGGCAAAACAGGCACATGGGCAAAAAAATCTCTGACTACCTCACTGTGGCTGCTATCAGCTGAGATGTTCTATCTGGATGTGAGTTTTGTTCCCTCAGGCCCTCAGTCAGGATGTTTGCCCAGACCTCCCGGAACTATGCGAGCCCCATGCTGCTGCTGGTGCTGCTGGGCTGTGTCCTGTGTCCCCCAGCACAGGCCAGCAAGGTGGGTGACACCGAGCTGTGTGTGGGGCACAGCAGAGGTGGGGTGTGAGGGGACAGAGCCATGTCCCGTCCTTCACGTGGCTCCTGTGCCCTGCAGAGCTCCGAGGACATTCGCTGCAAGTGCATCTGCCCCCCGTACCGCAACATCAGCGGGCACATCTACAACAAGAACGTGTCCCAGAAAGACTGGTGAGTGAGCGGGAGCCGCCTCAGGGGTCGGTCCCTGACAGCCAAGCTCTGGAGTTCCCAGCTGGTGCTGAGGAAGGGATTCCCTGCTTGTATGTTTGCAGAGGGAACTGCTTTGGTAGGTGATGTTCAACCCAGGGCAGGGGCATTTTTTAAACAGAAATTGGGGAATCTGGGATTATGTGTTAACCCACTGATTTTGGCAGACGTAGGGTGTGCCCTCCAATCCCTCCCACCTGGACTGGATCCCTGCAAAAGGCACTGGGACAGTATAAAAGGGAGGGGAGCTCTTAACACCAGATCAGCGTTATCAGCCTGACAGGAAAGCTGGGACACAGACAAAGTCACCCCAATGTCCTTGCACAGAGCACTGATTCCATCTTGTGCTGCTGCTGATTGTGGTTTGTTTGTGCTGCAGCAACTGCCTGCACGTGGTGGAGCCCATGCCAGTGCCCGGGAATGATGTGGAGGCCTATTGCCTGCTCTGCGAGTGCAAGTATGAGGAGCGCAGCACCACCACCATCAAGGTACCTGAGCTCAGTCTCCTGCCTGTGCCCTGCCCCTGCCATGCCACAGCAGCCCAGGGGAACTGCAGTCACTGCTTGTGTCCTGCCCCATGCCATCCACAGCAGCCCAGGCACTGCCACACTTGTAGGTTCCTGGAGAAGAACCCAGAAAGAGAAAACTCTCACAGTGAGTACACGGTGGCAGTGCCAGGGGCTCACTCTTTACAACTCTCTGAAAGGAGGCTGTAGCCAGGTGGGGGTTGGCCTCTTCTCCCAGGCAGCCAGTGACAGGACAAGAAGACGTGGTCTTAAGCTGCACCAGGGGAGGTTTAGGTTGGATGTTAGGATTGTGTTGGATACTGGAAAGGGCTGCCCAGGGAGGTGGTGGAGTCACTTTCCCTGGAGGTGTTCAAGGAGCAATTGGATGTGGCACTGAGTGCTCTGGGTGGGGTGATAAGGTGGGGATTGGTCACAGGTTGGACTTTGTGATCTCAGACATATTCTCCAACCTCAGTGATTCAGGAATTCTGTGACTTCTGTGATTTCTCTAATTCCTTGTCTGAGCCAGGGGCACTCCTGGCAGTGAAGAGCTGTGTGGGAGCCCAGTCTTTTTGTTGGGGCATGTGACAGTGACAAGCATCTCTGACCAGGGCCCCATTTTGTTCCTTATGTGCAGAACATGCCCTCAGTTGGCACAGTGAGAGCATCAGCGCAGTTTGTGCAGTGATGGCACAACCTTGGCCTCCTGGCAAGAGCAAGAGACTCTTGTGAGCAAAAAGAGTGTGAGAGGTCACACATCAGAGGCAGCTGCACAGGACCTTCCTGACCTCTGTGGTGTTTCTAATCTACACTGCTTATCCTTTCCCCGTGTGCTGTCCTCAACTGCAGGTGATCATCATCATCTACCTGTCGGTGGTGGGGGCCCTGCTGCTGTACATGGCATTCCTGGTGCTCGTGGACCCCCTGATCCGCAAGCCAGACCCCTACACCCAGCCCCTGCACAACGAGGAGGACAGCGAGGTGAGGGGGCAGGGGTGCAGATGGGGACAGGAGAATGGGGGACAGGGAAACAGTGACCTCCTGCTTGTCTCCCCTGAGGGACCAGCATTGCTGCTTCGGCAGCACTTATACAGGTGAACATTTAGACTCAGATCTCTGCAGGTCATGCAGAAGCACAAGGAATATTCAAAATTCTGTGTAATGAGCCCAAGGCAAGGCAAGCCCTCCCCTCAGAGGCAGAGGAGGCTTTGTACCAACTGGCCTGAATTTTGTTTGTCCATCTAGAGGGAACCAAAAGTCAAACAGATCCTGTTTGTGCAGTGTCCCAGGTGGAGTTTTGTGGTGCTGAGCTTCCAGGGAAGGATGGGCTTAAGTGTTGGCTGAAACATCTTCTAGACATTTAAAACACCAGCCTCTGAGCTGCTGTTTGATTCTGCTCTGGGGGTGGGCCCTGGGTTGTATCCAGGCTGTTGTTCCTTGTGCTTCTCCCCAGAGCACAATTTCATTCTAATCCCATCTTTTTGTGGGACACTGGCATACAAATCATGGGCAAAATGATTAGGACACAGTAGCAAAGAGCGAGCCTCTCTCTCCCTCTTTCTCACACACCAATTTTGGGGGAGGACAAATACCTGGCTGCATAAAATTCATTCAGTTGGAGCACTGGGTTGGACTGTCCTATTTGTACTTCATTGTGAGTAAAAAGTATTTGGTACAATTCCTTCATATTCTGATATAAGTGAGGAGCAGCTTGCTCGAGTGTTCAAAGTCTGTCCATTGCCTCCCCCTGCTGAAAAAGGAGGTTCTGCAGGAGGAGGTGAATTGTATCCCAAAGTCATGGGTTTGCACCCTGTTCTGCAGCAGTAATTCAGATCCAGATCCAGGTGTACATGGTAAATGCCTGGTGTTAGGTGAGGTTTCTCTCACTCCAGTATGCTGGACTGTAAGTCCTCTGGGATAGGCCTTGTTCCTATGCCATGATGGATCTCCATCCATCATCAGCCTGGTTTTAGTAGGGGGATGTGGTTCACTTTGGCTCTGTGGCTTCTTGCAGACCCCAGGAGTGGATTTCCAGCAGAGCTCTACACTTAGAGGAACTGCACTCCTGGGGACTTTTATCTGGAGTTGTGGGTGATCCCCAAGAGCAAGGACTTGAGGGGTGGTGTTGAGGAGATCTGAAAAAGAGGTTTTCTATCAGAACAACTCAAACCTTGAACTGCTCTTTCAGATCCAGTTTCTCTCCAAGTCAGCTGCCTCCCTCTGTGCTCGGGCTGGGCATTGCCTGGTCTCTAGCCCCATTCCTTTCCTTGCAGGACACTCGCTCCCTGGCCGCAGTGCCCACCCTGGCTGGCGCCAGGGCCAACACGGTGCTGGAGCGGGTGGAGGGGGCACAGCAGCGCTGGAAGCGGCAGGTGCAGGAGCAGAGGAAGACGGTGTTCGACCGGCACAAGATGCTGAGCTAGGCCCTGCTGGGCTCTGCCTCATCAGGACACCCCAGTGTTGGAATGGAACCTCCAACCCTCCCTGATTCACCGTCTCCAGAGGGAGCAGCAGCCCCAAAGGCTTCTCTGGTCCCGTCCCCTGCCCTTCCCCTGCCCAGCCATGCTGGGTCCTGGGCTGTGGCTGCCATCTGGAGCTCAGCCAGACACAGGGCTCCATCAGCCCACCCCAACAGGGACAGGGGCTGGGAACAGAGCACTGGGAGCTGGCTGAGGCTTCCTGGGATAAAAATAGTGGGAGAATTTTGATACTGGGATAAATTATGTGATGTTGCTCCAGGACGCAGCCAGCTCCTCCTTGTCCAGTGTGCACTAATGGTCCCTGGGCATTGTGGTGCTGAGCCACGTGAGCAGCACAGGAACAAAGGGGAGGAGGTTTATGCCAGTGAGCCCTGCTGCTTCCACTTACCCTGATGTAAATGGAGAGACTTCCATACCTCTGGAGTCTGTCCAGGTTTACACCAGCATAACTGAGACTGCAGCTTGCTTCTAGGCAGGTGAATATCACAAAACCTGTTAGTACCTACACCAATAAGAGTCTAACAGGTAAAAGGCTGGCTTACATTTCTGTCTTTTTGTGCTTTATCAGTGGATAAAAACCTCCTGGGCTGAAACCTCCATTGGTACCCACACTGATGTGTTCTCCCAGGATGGGCAACAGCATTTGTGTCCAAGAGAACTGGGGCAAAGGCTCTCCTGGAGCACTGGAAAGACCTGTCAGGGCCCTGGGAAATGGAACCTTGTGCCACTCAGAACACTCCAAGAGCTCTGCAAGGACTTGGGCTGTGTGGAGGTTCTGCTGTGTGCACACTGATCCCACTGAGAACATATGGAATGTCAGGGAGGAACTGGTGTTTATGGTGTAGCACCTCTGTATTAAATGCAGAAGATCTACTACCTGGGTGGCTTTTTTTCAGGGGAAAAATCGCATCATGCCAGGTCTGGAGCTCTCCATCTGTCTCCCAGTGCCCAGCAGGTGAGCTTGATGCTACCTCAAGCCAGAGCTGTGGTTATGGCACTGCAGGAGTGTCCCTGACACTGCTCCCTGGTGACAGTGACTGTGCTGCTCCAGGAGAGCCAGGCTTGGAACATGGCAGAGTCCTGCTTGGCACAGGTTAGTGACTTAACTTCTCTGGGCTATCCGATGGGAAAGCCCAGCAGACTGGAATTCTTCCTTTGCAGGAAGCTGAGAAATTGTTGCTAAAAACCTAAATGGGAGAGGTGCCAGTCATTGTCCTCTGTGTTGGAGCCAACTGCTAGTGGAGCACCCAGCCCTCCAAGCTGACCCTGCCAGACAAACACAAACAGCAGCTTTTGGGAGCCTGTGTGTACCCCAGTTACCCTTCAGCACCTCACTGAGCTAAAAAGGACCCAGAGCTTCACATTATACTGAGGTCACATTTTCCCTGGTGCTCAGTTCTGGGCCTTTCTCCCCTTGCCTGTCCTTCCCTCTCAGTGTGAATCCCACACAGACACCAGGTGTGGTCCCTGGGAACTGATTTTTTCCCCTCGAGGGCAGGAACAAGCAGCACTGGTTGGAGGCACTGGGGCCGGGCCACTGTGTCCATCTGGTGGCCATCGCCCCTGACTGGTACCGGGAAACGGCCGGGCACCAGTGGGAGCTTCCCACTGCCACGAACCTGCTGAGCCTGCAGGGTGATGGGTTTGGTGAGCAGCACCCCCAGACCTTCCCCTGGCCCCTCCAGGAGCAGCTAGGACATGGGATCAGAGAGGAGGGAAAAAATGCAGTTAGAAATCAAGAGTTTTGGAAAAAGTTAGAAAACTTGCAGCAGGTAAGAGGTGGAGAGGTTGCAAAAATGCCACTGGCCTGATTAATTACTTGGTTTTTTAATTAGCTAATCAGCTTTGTCCTGTACATTATCCTCCCCAGGAGGAAAGGTTTTCTACTGCCCAGCCTGGAATTCCCAAGCCCCTTTCCCTTTCCTGTGCCCCCTCCCTGGTTTACTGGGGCATCCCCCAACAGGCACATCCTGATGGGCCCTGCTCCTAGGCCCATCCACAGCCCATAGCAGTGGTTTCCATCCCTCCAGACATGGGGCAGCAGGAGTCAATAACTTAATTTCTTATCCAAAAAGGGATGTGAAAAATAAAGGACCTCTTAGAATCAAATCCAACTGCTTTGACATCCTGCCACCCCCATGCTCAAGTGCCTGCTGTGGTCCAGATGTCGATGCTCTGGATGATGAGCCACTCGCTCTGGCCATGGGTCACCCGGATCCTCACACACTCCACAGGCCCCAGCACGACCCTCTCCAGGCCCCGCTGCTCCAGGATCCCCTTCTCAAAGGAGCCCACAGGGACATAGGAGGAGCACTCCTGTCTGTGGTCCCGGTGCTGGCCCAGCTCCAGCAGCCCTGCGCGCAGGAAATCACCCGGGCGCTCCGCAGAGCCCGTGCGCACCCGGACGCGGCTGACTTGGGCTGGCTGCCGGAACACAATGGAAAAGGTACTGCCAGCTGCTGGGTCTTTGCCCCAAAAGTACCCCTGTGCCGAGCTGTAGGCCTTGAGGGGCTCATAGTTCTCGAAGATGGACATGCTGGTGTACAGGGATGCCGGTGGGTTGTCTGGGAGGTCCAAGGCATCGGCCTGGAAATCCTCGTCTTCCAGCCGATTGACGGTGCCCTGGAAGGAGGAGTAGAGGCCCATGTGCTGGAAAAGGGATGGCTTGAAGCGGATCACATCCTTCTGGGTGAGCAGTTGGCGGAAGTGGACCAGTAGCCAGTCACAGGGCATTTCCTGGTAGAAGAGGAGGAGGAAGCGAGCCAGGCGAGGAAGGTCACTGGAGCGGTAGAGCTTTCCGATGTAGCCCAGCTTGGAGAACTCAAGGGTGGCCCAGTTGGAGCCCTCCTGGGAAGCCAGTGCCCTGCGGATGGCTGTCAGGAAGGACCTGGCGCTCCACACATCGTCCTCGATCATCAGGTAATAGGAGGAGAGGTTGGCGGCAAAGGCGAGCAGGAAGGCGTAGTCCACATTCTGCTTGGAGCGGAACCTCACCCGCTCCTCTGCATCGTTGAAGTTCCTCTTGAGGCCTTCCAGGGTGGGGTAGAACTCAGGGGGAGCATGGATGAGCAAGAGCTGGCCCAGGAGGATGTGGCGAGTGAACTTCTGGGCAATGGTGGCGGCAACACGCACGTTCCAGGCAGGATCAGTGTCAGCCAGGTGCACCACCACCACCATCTGCTGCAGCTCCTCCTCCGTGGACTGGCTGAAGAGGGACTGGAGTGTGGCCGGGAGGTAGAAACCACGTGGCCTCTGCACCGACGCCAATCCCACTGCCAGGAATTCTGCGAGGCAAGGGAAAGGCATGAGCAGGCAGCAGGGGTGACCTGGGATCACCATGGTGACGTTCTTCCCTGCAAGATAAAACCCCTTCCCATGGCCAGCCTGCAGAGTCAGTGCTGTTTGTGACACCATGTCTAAGGCCAGTGGGTCCTTCCTAAAGCTGAAGCCTCCAGCATGCCAGGAGGGGCCCAATATTAGCCCAAATGCCAGCAAGAGGCAGGCTGAGGAGGCAGGGGCTCCTCTGAAGAAGTATTCCTGAAAAACACCTTAAAAAAGCCAACCCCAGGCAAGTAATAGTGCAGAGAAAGTCTATAGGGCAGGAATGGCTTATTGGTATGGCTGCACATCCTGGAAACAATCATCCACACCTCATGAAGATGCACCCACACAGGCACCTTCTGCCCTCCCCATGGCCCAGCAGTGATTGCCTCCTCTTGCTGCTGGTCTGGACAGGGCCATTCCTGTGCTGGTTCCAGCACAGCCTCACGGGGGTTGCCCTGAGCTCCTTCCCATGGGGAATTGCTTCTTGTGCACCTGTCCAAGAGCTTGGCCCACTTCTCCCACACTGTGGGGTTGTCCCAGGGGTCCAGCTCACCATCTCCACTGGAACGTCAACCCCAGGGAGATGGGATCTCATCAACCCTCCCCAGAGAGGTCTGGGAAGTCCAAAACACATGTGGTTACACCAGTCCCAAGGTGCAGAAACTTGGTACTGTGCTTGAAGCATGTGGAACTTCCTCAACTCCTCCGTCCCCAAAGCGAGCAGTGAAGGCTGTGGAGGTTTTGGAGGAGGTTGTGGGCAGGTCCCCACCCAAGAAGGCTGGACACAGCCCCTCCCTGCCCCAGCAGCAGTGAGGGGGCAGGTCCATGGTGGGATGTGCAGCTGTGCACACTCAGATGTGCACACCCAAAGGGTCCAGGACCACTCACTTTTTCTGGGAGTCAGGGAGCCAGCGAGGAGCTGGTAGGAGATGTTGTGGAGTGCAGAGAGCTCGGCTGTGTCCCTGAGGATGTGCTGGGCTCCCTCCGGCTGCAGCAGCTGCAGGATCGTGTCGGGGGCCAGGCCCCTGAGCTCCACCTGCATGGGAGCCACAAGCCACCAGATCACACCACAGGGGGACCCAGAAGCAGAGGGGAGCCCCTGTCCTGCCCCTCCCCAACCCCCCCCCCAAACTCTTGGATTCAGGGGTCCAGCTGTCCAGGGCAACCCTAGGGAGAGGAGAAAGCAGAGCTGGGGGTTGGGGGTGACATGGGCAAGAAAGAGAGCAGAGCTGATGTCAGGGTCCTTGTGGGGCAGAAAGGTATAGAGGATGCTCCAGAGGCCTCTCCACTGGGACATCACTGGTTGGGGACTCACCTCCAGAGGATCCTGTTCCTGCTGGCTGCCCCCATGGAGGAGGAGGACGAGGAGGAGGAGGAAGGAGGCAGTGAGCAGAACCGTGAGGAAGCGCTTCAGGGAGCATCGCATGGCCTCCGCTGGCTGAGGCCTGGGAGGAGGGGACATGTCAGGGCACAGCCTGGGGAAAGCCACCACTCCCATCTCCTGGATGGGACAGTGGGACAGCACCTGGATGCACCCCTAGGACTTCCCCCCTGCCCTAAGCACCCACAGGGGAGCCATGGGGCATCAGGGGACACTTGTACACTGTCCCCTTTGGGCAGGCAGGGACAGGGACACACCATCCTGACTAGGACAAAATCAGCCAGGTACAAAATCCCCCCAAACTAGCCCCAGGACACCTCAGCTGCCCTGGGACACCCCAATCAGCACCCTGGAGCTGGAGGCAGAAGAAATGCAGGTGACAGTGCCTCAGGAAAGGCTTTTGGGTCGTGGGGATATCCCAAGACCAGTCACTAACACCCCAGGACTTGGCACTAAGCCCTGGGAAACACTCAGATCTCAAATGAACCCAGGCTGCTCTTCCTGCACTGTGAGGAGGAAGCAGCTTCCTCCAGGCAGGCTCACCCTGTCCCTGCTCGGAAACAGTGTCACCTTCAAGGAAGTTGCATTGCTCCTGAGATATTTTACCCTTGTAGCAGAGGTGTGGCAGGAGGCTAAAAGGCTCCTGTGTTTGCCTGGGTTTTTTCCATATACATGAGAGTTCATATTCACTGAAAGAGAAGCACCTGAGCCTGGGCGAGTGCCCAGCCCAATGAGGGCAAACACCCTCAGCTCCATCCAAACTGCTCACAGTGCCTTGCCTTGGTGTGGTCAAAGCAGCTTTGAATGCAAACATGCAAACCAAAGCTGGGCTTCCCAGGACTGCCCCCTAAACACTTTCCTGCCCCAGCCACCGCTGTGCAGGGGATGCTCCAAGCCCATCCGCAGGCCCTAGACACAGATGGGAGCATAGCACCTCTGGGGCTGCTGCCCTGGAGTGTGTGCCGGGCTTATTTTGAGAACTCTCCAGTTTTTGTGCCCAGGAGTCCTTGGGACAGGTTGTCAGCTCCTCACGAGGCTGGTGCTGAGCAGGTGCCCCTGATCTGATCTGCAGTCGCTCTGTCCTTGGAGCACTGACCCCGCCCAGGGACATGGCTCGTTCCTTGGAGATAAACACTTGAGGCCAGAGAGCCGTGCTCCCAGGCGGGACAGGACTGACTGCCAGCAGGGACAACAAGCTCCTGGAGCTGCTCAAAATCTCTGTCTAGGTCCCAGCAGAGAGTGGGGCCTCTCCATCCCTTACAGCTCTGGAGACATGGGGGACCTCACCAGCTCAGGGGAGAGCAGCATTAGGGATCTGTCCAAGCCACCCTGACACCCCCCTGGAAGTGGATTTCCAAGCCTGGACCTCTGGGATCTGCTACCAGAGCCATGGGGTGAGCTGGGAAGGGCCAGGCTGGGCATTTGGCTGCTCTGGGTGGCCAAAGGTTTTTCTGGCTGCTGGGGAATGTCTGGCTGCCAATGGCCCATCCTGCACGGAAAACAAGATGCTGCTCAGCCATCCCTAGCTCTCACAGGCAGCAGCTTCACCCAAGGAGCAGGGAGCCCATGGGGAACTGGGGTCACAGGCACAGAACAGAACAGAAGGTAACAAGTGCAGCCCCATAATTAGCCCCCTAATTGGGCTCTGGATTTCTGCCTCCATGGAAGAAGCAGTCCACATAAGTGGGCACAACCAGGGGTGCAGCATCCTCCTACTCCAGCTCAAGGTGCCTCCACAGAATATTCCTGTTCCCACACTCTGTTCCAAGTGCCTCATGCGCCTTCTCCACAGCTCAGCATCCCACTGCAGATATCCCCAAAAGCCACCACAGTGTGGGGACATTGGCCAGGAGGAGCTGAGAGCCACTTGCTTGGAGCCAAACTCCTCCCCAGCCTCAGTCCAGGGAAGGGGGAAGGAACAATCCACTCCCAGCCTCAGTCCCACAAGGCTTGGAGGAAGCTCTCAGTGTGTGCAGGCAGCTCCAGCTGCTTCCGTCGGCACTGGAGAGAGCAGGGCTGGTTGCACAAGGAGGATGGAACAGCCAGGGCTCTCTTCCCACTGCCAGGAGTGCCATTCCATGCTGAGGGAAACTGAGGCACAGACAAAGGCTACGTCACCTAGCAGAGTAAACACCAGCTCTGCTGCAGCACAGCTCAGTGCCCCACCCTGGGGGTCCCGGGGTGGAATGGAACCCAGCACCAGAAATGGGTGGGGCACTGCAAATTGTGGTAGCACAATGTCTCCCATGGGCAAATTGTGGCCATTCGGGGCTGTGTGGGATGGTGCTCCTGGGTCCTTTGGGAGTCAGCCCCACTGTCCGTGGACCTCTGCTCCACGGGGGATCCCACAGGGAGGAAGGAGGGGAAATACCCTGTTCCCGTAGCATACGACTCTGGGAGCCAAAGCTTTTGGTCAGCCCAGGTGTCCCACAGCACTGGGCGGTCCCTGCAGGGAGCTTGGCAAGGGGACACTTACACCGATCCTGTCCCCATCGCTGACAGCCGGGAACCCCCAGCCCAGCCCCTTGCTCTCTCCCCCGGGTCCCCAGGCACCCCTTCCCATGGCAGCAGGAGACGACTCCTGGCCAGCCCCGCTGTGGACACACCCGCCGAGGGTACAGACTCACGAGTGGGCGGCAGCTTCGCCTCTCCGGGGTGCTCGGCCTCGGCAACTTCCCCGGGCTGGCCGGACTCTGAATACTCGCTCGGCAAAGCCCCACCCCAAGTCGTTGCCTGCCTCCCGCAGAGGAGGAGCGTCCGCCGGCGGGCCTCTGCCCCAGGAGCCTCGGAGAACCGGCGAGGCCGGCGGGGACCCGCGTGGGACGGGCCAAGGGCCCCCAGCCCACCGTAGGAACTGCGGCAGCCACAAGGATGGGCATCCCAGGATGGCACTGGCTGTGTCCCACCCACACTATCCCCGCAGGCGGCTCCAGTCCCCCGGGCAGCATCCCAAACTCTGGCACGAACCTGCCACTTCACCGAGCCTGGAGCTCGTGACATGGAACTGGTACAGCTTTTTGCCCATTTATTTTCCTGCTCTTCTGCTGAGGTGGCAAAAACCTCTGGGGCTGCACAGCCAGAACTGCATCCCTGGCACCCTGGGCCAGGGCAAAACCTGGATCCCACTCAGGATGTACCCCCAGGACACCACAGCTTCCCCACACACTCCAGCTCCTCACCGGAGCATTGGGCATCGCAGCTGGGCTGGGAATGAAGTCCCTTCTAATCCCAATGAACCAATGTGGGCCACGTGGTTCCATGGCCCGGTTTGTTCCCAGCTCCTCCACCCTCCAACCCTTTTCTCCCACTGCTTCCCTCCTCCAGACCCAGAGCAGGAACATGGCTCTGGAGCATCCACGAGTCACCAACAACATTGCTTGTCCCCAGCTCCCAACCAGATCAGCTCCTTCCCACACAGCAACTCACTTACAGCATCCTATTGGAGAGAAAGCCACTTCCTGTCCCCTTCATTCCACCCACCCTATTTATTCACACAGAAGTGTGGATCCCACTCCCCTTCTCTCCTTGCTGGCCTGGACTTCTCCTACCTTCAGGAAGGCCTCATATCTCTTGTCAGGCTCAGTCTTCTACAAATTGCCCATGCGACTTCCAGCCTGGGCTGCTCCCTGTGGGAGCTCATGGAGCCTGGGACACCTCTGCGAGAGAGAGACAAGGTAGGGCAGGAAGCGGGTGATGGTGCTGGGCAGGCAGAAGAGACATTCCCAGGCTCCCGAATCTGCTGGCTTTCACTTTTCCTACACCACTTGGTTTTAAATCCTTACATTCCTACGGTGGGATGGCAGTGGCTCTGTCCCAGTGGGGTCACAGGGGCTCAGTGGGGACACCCCACCTGCACTGGAGCAGAGGCACTCTGGGATTCCCACCTGGGTGGGTGCTGAAGGACACTGGGATGGTGCAGCCCAGCAGAGTTTTGCTGCTCAGTGGCCCAGGGTAGGAAGGACCATGGGGCTTGGTGGCAGCTATAGGAAGGGGAGGGCTTTTCTCACCACAGCTGCCCCTGACCCCTACCCTATCCCAGAAAGGAAACCTGGTCATTCCTGCCTGCTCAGAAAAGAGGAGGGGGAGGGCTGTGACACCCAGCACAGCCCTGGGTCCCCAGTGCTCAGGGTGCAACAGCTAACATTGCCAAGGGGAGCAGCAGAGCCACCAAATTCCCTGTTGGTCCCCACAGGCTGCTTCACAGTGCAGTGCTAGGGCAGGATTTGACCCTCCCAGGCACATCCATGAGTCTGCTGGAAACAGGAAAGGAATCCACAGCCAGGACACAGCTTCTGGTGCCCAGGCAAACATCCTGGGTCCTCTTGCCCTCAAAGCAGGTGCCACAAGCCCAGCTGGAGCCAGTTCATCCAGCCACCTCCTTGTGCTGTGGAGCAAGTCCCAAAAGGGTCCCTCCACCTGCCCCCCTGTGAGGGCCACAGCATAGCCCCAGTGCCCAGGAGCCAACCAGAACCTGGCACCTGAAGCTGCTCTCAAACCTCCCTCTGGCCCCAAACCCAAACACGCTCTTCACACCTAAATATTTGACATGGGGAAACAGGGAGGTGGCTGAAATGAGGCTAAGAGGCACATTTTTGCTTGCGTTTTGAATAAGCTGAAGAAGAAAGAGAAGCCCCAGGGGCAAAGGCTGCTCTGAGAGGCACCTGTGGCTGCACAGGCACACTCAGCTCAGGGGGCCAGGGAGGACCAGTTCCCCCAGTTTGGAACAGAGCAGAGGACTGGGATGGGACAGGCACAAGGGGACCCACAGCAGGGCCCAATTCCCTTCCCCAAGCCCCCAGGCCTCACCTTACCCAGCTCAGCTCCTGTTGGACACCAGATCTCTGACAAGGACAGGAGCAGGGTGAGTGTGGTGGCCAAGCCTTCCTGTCTCCCCTAGGAAACCAGAGAGCCAGGCAGGATCTGTTTACAGCCCTTCCATTATTCAGGAGCAGGACAAAGCAAAGGTAGAATGGGGCCTCACAGCAGGGAGAGCCACCATGATGCTGATCTGGGGCTCCATTTCCACACCACCGAGGACGCCTCTGAGCCATGTCCTACAGAAAGGGGTGACACCAAACCACAGCCACTCCTGCCAGTGCACTCACTGCATCCCACGCTGGAGGACACTGAAGAGGACTTTTTTAGCAATCAAGCTTCAAGAGAGGCTGGGCTTGAGGGCCAGGGTGGAAATCCCCAGCTCAGGGCTGAACTCTGGTGTCACTCCCTCACTGAGCAAACCTCAGCCCAGGGTTCAGGGTCTGATGTTGTGGGTAGACCAAGGAGAACACCTGCACCTGCAGCTCTACACAGAGCTCTATACAGAGGCAGAGCTCCCCCTCCGCAGCATCCCTGCTACTCCCCAGCCTCCCCACATGGATCAGAACAGGTCCTCAGTCCTTGCCAGCACTGCTGATCAGCACAGCTCCAGCACCAGGATCACCAGGAGCTTTGTAAAGGAAAAGACTGAGAATTGTTCTTGTACATTTTACACATTTCAGCCTAGAAAAAGCCTGACCTGGCAGGGGTACCTCTGGCTTAGGGGCACCTGTCTGTATCTAAATACCCGTATTTGAATCCAGCAAGTCTTTTGGTAGCAGGAAACATCCCATCCACCTGCTTCCTGTTGTCACAGCCTGTGCTGCCCGCTCTGGCTGCACCGCCCAGGATCAGCCAGGGAATTCTGGGAGCTGCCAAGCACCTCTGCCCCCTGGATTTGCCATATGCCTGATCAGAAGGTATTCCTGCTTTGCCAGATGGCAGGAACACATAGCCCTAGGAGCTGTCCTGTAGCTCTGGACAGGAGCCAGAGCAGGGCCCAGGCTGCTGTTCTCATCAGCTCCTCACAGGTAAGGGCAGACACCAGCCTGCTCCATGCTCTTGCTTATCAGCCTGAGCCAGGAGCCAAACCCCTCTGCTCCCAACTTCCAGACCCAGCATAAGCAGGAATCACCAGGCACATAGTCCTGGCATCATCATGAGGGAGTTTTCAGGGAGGAAACAGCCTGAAGCACCATCAGAACCAAGCTCTGAGTAAGCAGCCACTTCCGTCCAAGACAACCAGAAACTGCAGGCTGACCACATTTCCCTGCTTGAGCTTCACCACCTGTCCCCGAATTCAGTGGTGTTTAACCCCACAGCAAAAGGAAGATTGTTGTCCCCCACTGCCCTGCAGCAGCTTCCTTGGGGATGGAGCCCCTGCAGCCCTTACACTTACAGCTCCAGCCCCAACCATGTCCTGCCTCTCCTGCACCACAACCACAACACAGCCCAGGCTCTGTTGTCATGGCAGCCCCAGGATCACAGGCACAGCACATTTTTGTTGCCCTGTATCTCTACTAAACCAATTTAACTTCAAAACGTACCTGCTGGCATCAACAGAAGTTCAGCAGTGGTGGAAGGGGAAACTGTGAGGCAGCTCTCCCAAATGTCTTTGAAGTCAACCTGAAGAGCTTCCAACACAGATCCAAGGCTGGGGCAGATGTCCTTAGTGGTGATTTAGAGTGGCAGAGGCACGTGCAAGAAACTCCTCCTGGGTAGCTACATCAGGGCCATGTGGGGCCACAGAATCACTGGGTATTCTGAGCTGGAAGGGACCCAAAAAGACCACAGAGTCCAAACCAAGATGGCAGAACTCCCTCTCCTTCAGGAGCTTCACTGAACATTCTACACAGACAAGTGCTGTTCCTCCTGCTTGGGACCAGATGTGATGTGCAGTGGGACTGAGGAACTGTTATCTGAATGGCAGCAAAGCTCGGTCCAGGGTCTGTATGTGCACAGCTGCTCCCCTGCCCTGCAGCACTTCCTCTGCACCTCCCCAGGGAGCCACGTGTTCAGTTAAACCTCCAACCAGATTCATTCTGGTCAGACCACACTCCTGACAGGCCCAGCCCCTGTACCCCTCACTTCTCAAGTCAGCCCAGAGCCACGGGAAGTTTCAGGGTTGCTTCCTCCTCACGGAAATCAGTTTGTTTAGTCAAAAGCCAGATCAGCTGTTGCTTGGGGGCTTTCAACAGTAAAGATTTCCACACTGCTCTTAGAAAAGACACAGAGTCGAGTCCTTCATCACTGCTTCAGTTATTTTAGTGTATCCCCTCCAGCTCTTCTCCCTCCCTGTTTATGTTCTCTGAAAAGCACCTTCTGGTTTTAAAAGTTTAGATCTTCTTTTCAAAGAAAAACACCAGTGTGAGAACTTGAGTACCTTTACATTCACGTGAGACTTTTGCCTTATAACTCCTCTTTGAAGTAATTCCTTTGTTTGATCATTTATGCCTTTTTCTTTCCTTAAACTCAGATCTGCTGGGCTGGGAATTAAGATTATTGTTGATCACTGCTGTCTTGCTCACTGCTTCTCAGACACTTAAGTATCACACTGTGCATGAACACAATCCTGCTGCAGTAAAACAAACATGGATTTTGTTTGTAAATTGTTCCTGGAAAGCAAACGGGAAAGTTCTTGGAAAGCAAAACCTGCTTCTTCCCCAACAAGAGAACACAGGACCACTTTGATTAGCACCAAAAGGTTTTTAAATGAACAGTTCCAGGGAGCTCCTTTCAAATCTTAAAATGTCAATTTTACATAAAAGTGTGTTTACAAATAGTTTCTGCTTTACACTCAGCTCTGCTCATTACTGACCAGAAGTTATATACATACAAACTAGCTCAGCAGCTTCAACCACTTGCAAGGAGACTGCAGAATTTATTTCAGAAATAAAAATAGGATATCTTGGTTCCTACAAATTCTCTTCAGCCTGCCAGATTCAGTCCCCTGTGGGCTCCTGCAGCCTCAGGAGAGCACTAAGCCTTTGGGGAGAAGGGATACTGTGGGTGCCACCAATCCAGGAGCCTGACACTGTGCACAGGGTCTAGTACCACCTGCACCCCCTGCTCCACACGCGGCTTCTTCCCATTGCGCACGGGCGTGTCCTGGAACACCAGGCGCACGCGGTGGTGCCGCATGTCGGTGCTCACCGAGATGGAGAACTGCAAGAGAGGAGACCAGAGCTGCTTCAGAAAGTCACAGTGACCAAGAAAGCTCCCAACACAACACTTCTAGGCTTTATAAATTCCTCTGAATTGTACAAGTCTAAGGTGTTTCACACAGTCACACTCTCAAGGCTACAGCACTGGATCCAAACCATCTCTCTCTGGCTGGCAGCCTCAAACAGTCAAGCTGGAAGGTGTAAGGGTTGTAAAAGGGTTGTAAAACACTGGAACTGCCTGGGGCAGTGGTGGAGTCACCATCCCTTGCAGTGCTGAAGGGGCCTGCGGATGTGGCACTTGGGACATGGGTTAGGGGTGAACATGGCAGTGCTGGGACTTGATCTTAAAGGTCTTTTCCAATCGAATTTTATGAGTCTGATTCTAAGTGAACCTGGAACCAAGTGGCTGTCAGGAGAAGTGTGGAACTCACTGCCCAACTCCTAAGTGAGGCCAGACTGAAACTCTCCTGAGCACTGGCCAGTTCTGAAACCCTGACTCCCAATCAGGGACCAAACATACATTCAAAGAGTTTGCTCATGTGGGATTTTCCTCTCAGAATTTATTGCCATAAAGAGATATTTTCCTGTGAGGGCCAGACCTCCACTTGTGCTGCTCCTTGTCTCCTGTACCTGCTGCAGTTCCGGTAACTGACCTGCCCCCAGACACTGCACAACCACAGCTCCTGGCAGATTATCTACATCCTCTCTATTTACTGCACCAAACAGGAAAGAGCCAACGGAAATGGAGAAGTTAAACTGAGATCCTGAGCATTTCCTCTCTTCATTAACCATACAATTCCCAGAACTGGTTTGCTGATAGAGCAGTAGGATTTATACAAGCCCAAAAGAGGGTGGGATTCCTGGGGTTGTCATGTGCAGGGCCAGGAGTTGGGCTCAATGATCCCTGTGGGTCCTTTCCAACACAGGAGATTCCAGGTGCCCTCTTCATGTCCTTACAGGAATCTCATCTGCAAAGCCTGGCAGCTTCTCCCCACTCACCAAGGTGAAGGTCATGCCCATGACGATTGGCACGAAGATGAAGTTGAAGGTGGTGATCTGCAGCAGGCAGCAATCCTGATCTGGGTTTGTATGCACTTCCTCATATTGGATTGGGGGCTGGAGACCTTTGCAACACTTGTTCTTAAATCTGGGAGACTTAAAAGAAAGAGAGGCTTATTTAGCAAAGTAGGAACCTCTGTTGGGTTTGGCTGCTCCTCCCCAGTGCAGCCTGGCAGGGTCTCTCCTCCTCCCCAGGTGTTTGAGCAAAGTGTCACATTAAAAACAAAATGCAATCACTCAGTATAGGCAATTTTCAGGACCATTTCTTTAGAGGGGAAAGCTGCAAAATTCACAAGGTTGCCTGAAATTACTGGCTTCTCCCAGGACCCACTGCTGGAGGATTTCCCTAGCAGTGCTGGCTGTCTTCACTTCTCTGAGAAATCTTGGCAATGGCAAAACAAGAAGTTTCAGATTTTGGTCAACATTTTGACCACTGCAGTCAGACAGTGTGGGTTTTGGTAACAATCAGTAGTGATGATCCAAAGGTGAGATTAATTGGTGTAAAAAATGTTCCACATCATATAGCAGGGAAAGGATACCAAAGGAGGAAATAAAAATGTGGGATTAGAAATGTCTTGGTAACAGACTGAAAACTGAGTGTAGTTCCACAACGTGCTTTAGTTTACCATGGGAAACAGTTTGCATTTCTTGTCTGAATGGACAAAAAGTTTCCACTTCCTTTCTACCCCCCAGAAAAATAATTTCTGCTTCAAACGAAAGTCACAGCTGATCTGGTTCTTTCATACCTGCTTTTTGAACTTGAAGTTGAATTCCCACATTGCTTCTTGTCTGTTCCCTACAATCTTTTTGCACCAGAAAAGCAGACACTGAGGTGGAAAAAAGAAACACAAAATTATGAAACCCTTAGAAGCACCACTTTAAGTAAGTTTTAACACATCATAAAGGCTTCCAATTGCAAACACAATTACATAGGAGCAATTAGGAGCCATTTATTCAAATTAATTAAGTTCAAAGAATCTTCTCAGCAGTGTTGATCTCCCAGTTTCAAGCTGGCCAACTCCTCATGCAACACGTATATGTGCTGACCAGCAAAACACCGTTGTGCCATTTGTCCCTTTCCTAGGGCAGGGATGAGTGGTGCAGATTCACCCATTCATTCCCTCTACCCACCAGCAACTCCCATTAAAGTGGGTTCCAAACAAGGTTAAAGCAAAGAACAATGAGAATAAGGATTGAGAAGGAAGGGATCCAGAGGGAAATACAAAGACCAATACATGAGCTATGAGGTGATGGATGAAGAAGTTCCTAAGCCACTGTGGTGTCAGATGAAGACCCTGACCGTTGCCATCACGAGCACTGTTATCATTTTGAGCCCAAAACCACTGCCAGGACAGCACAGTCTGACCAACCTCTTGTCTCTTTTGAAAAGAAAATGAGAAACCAGTCTGAAACAGCCTCAGAAGTCACCAGCATTGTCCTCCCACGCAGACATACACCAGGTTGTAAAAACAAACCAGACATACATGCTCCAGTTTCATTTGGTAATCACTGTGTGGGCCACAGGCTCCAGCCCAGGAGCTCGTTCTAGAGCAGGAGGCTCAGCAAAACTCCTGTAGGAGGGAAATCCCTGCCTACCAGTCAGCACAAGCAACCAGCCTTCAACAGCCAAGGAAAGAACCTGGCAAGTCACTCCAGCCATCCCTCAAAGCTTCTCCACACCACAGATGCCAGCCCACCACAGCTGGTCTTATCTTTCATCAGTGTCAGCAGGAAAAGGAGGAATAATGTGGGTAAAGAGAACTCCCTGTGATCCATACACAGTCTCTCTTGAAGAGAGAAGGCCTGACTGGGTTGCAGGGCAAGGCAAAGCACACATTTAACTTCACTCCAGGATGGAGTAATCCTAGTAAAACAAAGCTAGAGCCAGCCTCCACCACAGGGGCTCTGAAGAGACCAAAGGGGATACAAGACCATCTACTTCAGCTCTGAGTAATAGCCATAAACAAGAGTCCTTAAAGGACCTTTTTTTCTCTCCACAATCTTCATGAGGTGAACAACAAAGCTCTGTGGAGTAAAGCTCAGAAACATGCATGGAATAACCTCCACTTGGGAGAATGGAGTTTTTTTCCAATAAAAACATTCTCCAGATCTTTTTTAACTCAGATGAGCAGCAGATGCTGCTGAGTTTAACTCCACCATCAGTGGCATTTGTAGTTCACCTGCAGAGACAGCCTGGTCTAGCAACCTGTTTGGTCATGGCAAGTAGTGAAGCACAAAAGGTCAGTACCTCCTAAGGGGCAGAGGATGTCGTCCTCGGGTCAGCCGTCCTGCCCTTCAGACGCGCCGCGCGGCTGCCGCTCCGCCCAAAATAATGGGGTGTCTTTAAAGGGCAAACACCTCTGCTGACACCATAACGGCTCCAGTGTCCCACACAAGCTAGGCTAGGGAAAGAAAAAAGGAAATTAAAGAGGAAAAGCTAGGTTGGATCACACCCAGGGCTGGACTCTCCTCTAGCCACATGCAGTTTAGGTAGGTGTTGCCGTTAGAGTCAGCAACCCACAAAGGTCAACCAAAGCCCAGGAAAGCCAGAACATGGGGAGGCAGTGCCAGGTCCTCCTCCAACCCTCTGTGCTGAGGAATTTCTGTGCACAGTCATACAAGTGGAGCTCAGAGTCCTGCAGTGCAGTAGTACAGCAAGACCAGACTCAGGGTGGCTCTTTCATGTTGCGAGGGGTTAGGTCAAACCTCTACTCCTCTGACAAAGTCTCGTCCCAATTTAATTTCCTTTTTTAAAAGCTGAACAATGAAAGACTGCACTTTAAGGATCCTCTTCCAACTGTTAGTACAGGATAAGCACTAGCAGTGAGCACCAAAGCCGTTATGATGTCACCAGAAATCCTCCCGAAATGCCAACCCTGCCAGCACCGCCTTGGGATTCCAGCTCCTACAGCCACGAGCAGTGGGAGCTTGGGCTCAGGACTACAGTTAAGCTGGAATTTCCTCAAAATGTCTTGCTTTTTCAGTTGTTAAGAACAAAGATCCCCAGCCTGGGGACTGAGGAAGAGAATGAGGAGCTCTGGATGCAGAGATAAGACCGCACACTGAGCCATGTGCTTTTCCCTGTGCTGCAGCACCACCTCCTGTGTGCTGCTGGATGCTCGCTGAGCCTATGACAGCCTGTGACAGGGAGGGGAGGAAAGACAGGTGGGATGTCACATACGGAGAGATGAGGTTCCTCTATTTTGAACAGAAAAGAAAGAACAACTTCTCAACGAAATCCACTTCAGTTTGACTCCAAAAACCTCATTAATCAGGTTTTTGACCTCGGATTTGGAGGGTGGAAAATTCACATTGTTGCTTAAGCTGCTCACAGACTATTGGCCAGTTGCAAATTAAAACCAAACAAGAGACACAAAGACGTTTCAGAGTTAATGGTCAACAGCAATTAAAGAGGAATGACATGCAAGTGCTCCAAGCTGGAACAGCACAGGGAATTTCCTGCCCACACCACAGAAAAACCCTTCACAGCCCAAAACAAGTGCAGCCCAATCCCAAAGCAGACATTGGCTCTGCACATTTGCCATGCTCACCCCAGCATCACCACCCTGCCTCACCCAGACACCAGACCATGGATGACCTGCAGGAAAGCAGGGTGACACAACTCCTGGCATCAGTGTCACTCCTGAGCTTTCCAGAGGCCTGTTACAGAAAAAAGTGTACTCTGGCAGATGGTGTCAGAATAAAGCAAAACATATAAAAGCTGATCCTATGGAGCCTCATTCAGAGGAGGGGAGAACTGCAAATATCCCTGGCAGCTCTGACATCATGTGAAACCAGGGCCCTTTTGCTGGTTAAAACGGTGCAGTGTAGGACTTAAGCAGAAGTTACTCCAAAGAGTAACTCTACAGATACAAGAAACCAGCACACTTTTACAAATCCCACTGAGAACACCCAGTTAATGACCATCCTACACTCCAGCTTCACTGGTGACCATCTCCGCATCATGTGTTTTTCTTCTAGAAAGAAAAAACCCAAACCAAACAGAAACAGCAACACCTCGGACAAATCCCAGTTCCGGAGTGATGCCACTTACTCTGGAATTTTTTAAAGTGCTGGGAGTACTGTCTGGGATGGCAGGGTTCCTGGAGAGGCGGGCGGTGAAGGGCTCGTACATGTGGAACAGGGAGCGGATGACACAGGCGCGCAGGCAGTGCAGCTTCTCCATGGACTCCGGGCGCAGGCGCAGGGGCAGGTACACGTCCAGGCTGTAGTGCCTGCAGAACCAACAGGAATGGTGGCAGCTCCAGGGCACAGCCAGGCAGGGCAGGGACAGATCCGTGCCACAGCAAAACTCTACATCTGACTGACCACAGGACTCTGGTCAGCCCTGAGGGCTGCGAGGGGGTTGTGCTGCTGACAGGACATCACATGGCAGCCTCAAAGCCTTGACCTCCACCAGGCAAGCTTCCGGCCCACACATCCTGCTACAATTCCCAATAATTCCTAGTTTGCCCAGAGATCAGCTGGGAATGTAGCTGCAGGCTGCACAAAGGGCTGCAAGCTGTTGCAGGTTCCCAGGGACTCACAGCTGAGCTGACTGCAGCACTGCCTGAGCAGCCTGAATGCCTGCGCTCAAGGGCCATTCCTTGATCACATCCCAAAGGAGCCTTTGCTACAGAACGTCACATTAAAAACCAGGGGCAAGGATGACCACAGCTGCTCTCTACTCTGTGCCCCTGCTGCTTGTGTCTCCTGGGCAACAGGTAGAGCTGTGTAAAGAAAATGTTCTGTTGTGAAGGAATATCCCAGTGGCATGCACTGGGACAGAAAGATTTGTATCAAGTGTTGATCACCCCTTTGCCCTCCTTGCTTCCACTTACTCCTGTCACTATAGAGCTCCAAAATGTCCCAACTACAAGGAGGTGGCCATGATCAGAGCTTGAGGCAGGGCAAGTTGTCCCTCAGTGATGTTTGCCTTTCAGCACTGCCCATGCCATAGGCACTTGGGAGAGGTTGATATACACAAGTGTTGGGCCATGGCAAGCAGAAAAGGACACAAAACTCTGAGATTTTACAGGGAATATACAGGAATACACCATAAAAATCCATTTCCAGACCTAAAGCAGATGTGATATTACAATCTTATAATGGTTTGGGTTGGAAGGGACCTTAAAGCTCAGTTCATTCTACCCCCTGCCATGGGCAGGGACGCCTTCCACTATCCCAGGGTGCTCCAACCTGGCCTCAAACACTTCCAGGGATGGGGCAGCCACAGTTTCTCTAGGCAATCTGTGCCAGGACCTCACTGCCTTCATAGCCAAGAATTTCTTCCTAATATCCAGTCTAACCCTGCCCTCTGCCCTCAGTTTAAAACCATTGCTTCTTGTCCTGTCACCACCCACCCATATAAAAAGTCCCTCCGCCTCCCTTTTATAAGCCCCCTTAAGCTACTGGAAGGCCACAGGGAGGACTTCCCCAAGCCTTCTCTCCTCCAGGCTGAACAAACCCACCTCTCCCAGCATGTATATGTGGGAGAAGAATATTTTTCAAGAGAGGCCCACATCACCAAGTCAATGTGCAAACACAGGCCCAGGCCTACAGGAAATTATTCCCTTGTTTCCAGCTCTGCAGAGAACTGCTCATTACTGAAACCTCCCTCAACCTGTTTAAAAATGGTCTACAGTCTCACCTTCTGTAGAGCCTGGTCCAAAAGGCAGCAGTGCAAGTGACAGTCCAGGCTTTCTTGCAGATCAGAGAGAATCGGACGATGTCCTCAGGGCGGATGTAGGAAGCCAGGAGCAGCCAGATGTCAATGGGATATTCCTCTCCTCCTCCCCCTTCGGCGTCTTCTAAAGGCAGTGAGGGTGTGTTAGTGCAGGACATCACATTGCACCAATTCCCACCTAGAGACACAGGCTCCACACCAGGCAGCACAGGTGGGCAGCTGAATTACACACACAGAGTCAGCCCAAGCCCCAGTCTGCACAACCTCAGTCGTCCTGCTCCCCGTTCCCATCAGCATCCACACAGCCACAACACCTCCCCTGTGCTGGACACTTGTCACTCTTATCCCTGCTGTACAAGTGGGCAAAGTGGCAGATTCATAAAGGAATTCAGGCTGAAAGCGTTCTCCAGAGGTTTCTAATCCAGCAGTTCAGCTCAAAGCACACAGAATGAGGTCATTTTGTTCAGCATCTTGTCCAAGTGAGTTCTGTGTGCAAGGATGGAAACCACAAAGCCTTTCTGGACTCTGCTTTGATACCTGACCCTTTCACAGCTGAAACACCACACTGAAGTTGGGAAATAAAAATTGGATGGCAAATAAAGAGGCAACTTTATGCAAAGGAAGGCCAAGCTCCCGCATTTTTAATCAAAAGACCACATTCAACAGGTCACCAAAATTGCTTCCTGAGCATTGATAGTGCCAGGCTTGTCAATTCTTTGTTCCAGTGGTCACAGTATTTTTGTAGGAGCTCTGTCAGGGAGGGAAATTCTGTCCTGCAAGTAGCAGCCATCTGCTTTTCTTAAATCTCCTAATTTCATTAAAGCTTCTTGGACGGGAACTTTTAATGCAATTCAGATGGAGAGAATGGCCTGTTCTTCCTCTCAGAGGTGTCAGAACTACTGAGCCAGAACTGAGGGTTCACACTCCTTTCATTTGTAGTTTACACAACACACTTTTCCACAAACACTGCTCCAACTTTAGGAGTAAAAAATACTTTTAAAGTATATGAGTAGGTGAACAATAATGAGTGTTCGGAAGGTTAAGAACAGAGAAGGAAAACACAACTTGTGTACAGCGCTAATAGGAAAAGCTGCTGTGACATCTGTGGCATAGAGAGGTGTTTGGGAACTTGAGGGTGCCAGATCTAACCCTGAGACAGAAGGTTAATACAAAGGGCAGTTCTTTAACCTCATGTGATACTTGCCAAAGAAAGGTCTGGATGTGATCACTTCCCCACAGCACTTCAGATTTATGGCAGGCACACCCACAATAGGCTGCTACACTCACTCTGCTGGGTCAGCTCTGGCTCAAGAAGCCATCAAACTCCACAATGCTGAACTCAGAGGGCAACCAGAAGCATCAGTGTTCTATCACAAATTTTTCCTCCCCAAACATGTAGCAGAAAGAAGACAAGGCTGTGGTAGAAGAGAATATTGTCTTCCCAGACTCATAGCTCCAGCCACTCAGATATTAGTGTGCCACAATTCTGAAGGATGCCTTAATAAAAGAGGTTAAACTCTTTTAACTCCCTTCCCAGAGGAAGTGCTGTCCACCTTCAGTCTGTGGTGGATGATCACACGCTACATAAATTGGTATTAAGCTCAAGAAAATTGGTTAAAATTTGCTTCTCAACCTGAAAGCAACCTGTTAGTAGAAACTTCTGCAGGGTTCCCCAGCCCAGCAGAGCTGTTTGGTGCTTACACTGTGCTGCCAATGGATATCTATGGAGTTGCACAAAGTGTAAATGCTGAAGGATGTATCTCCTTTGAATAAATGTATTAAAATACCACTAGGATCAAATGCACTTCCTTGCTGGGAAAAAAGCCCTTTAAACCCATTTGTAACAAACCACAGACTTGGAAACAGAGCTCCTGTTTTGCCAACAACTGCATCATGGACAGCAGCACTTCAACCCCAAAGCAAACCTGCTGCTGTCACCACACTGAAGCAGCATGGCCAGTGGCAAAGTTTCACAACTCCAGAATAGCAGTGTTTGTTTTCCAAGGTTGAAGGATATTTGCTAAAAGCAAGGAGCTCTCAAGCTCTGATTTCATGCCCCAGGCTCTGCCTTTGTGCAAATACAGCTCCTGTGACCAAGTGCCAGCAGATTTACAGGTAACTAAACCCTTGGCATTTCTTTGTGCACACACAAATTCCAGAATGCTCCAAGAGCCCCATGACCATCCTGTAAACCCCCAGCATGAGCACCCCCATGCAGGACATGTAGCAGGAGCCCACAGAGCCCCAGGAGGGCAGGTGACCACACCTTTGTGCCTTTTGCTCTTCTTTTTCCTCGAGGCAGCCCTCCCATTGATGCTCTCCTTGGTATCCATCTCATCACTGCTGTCACAGGACTCCCCTGACATGGAGAGAACTTCCTCAGCAGGGACACAGGAAGCTTCCAAACCACACAAGGATTTTACTGGAATGACAAATGACAGTAAGTACAACAGCAGAGAGGAAAAGGTGAACCAAGTTCAGGAGATACTTCAATGAAACCACAGCCTTAAAGCTTTCTGGTGAGTGACACAAGCAAGTAAATCCTGAGCTCAAGGATTATCTTGTCAGGGAAAGATTAGCAAGTGTGAGTGAATTGGAAATATAAGTATTCATCTAGTTGTTTTAAAGAATGAACAATGAGGATGATTACCAGCATATTATGCAGATCCCACTGGTTTAGCTGAAGCTATTTACAACTCCAAATAAAACAACAGGCTCTTTCTAAGGGCTAACTGGTTTCCCTGAACAGCAGAGCTGCCTTGCATGGCCATGTTCAGCCTGGAGCCCAGTACCTGCTCTGGAACTGTTTTATGAGCATGGAGAAGACTCTTTCCTGTTTGCAGCAGGACAAACATCATGTGGCTGATGACACAACCCACCGGGGATGGAACTCAGTGTCAAGTTCACAGGAGTTCCACTTACCCTGGAATTTAGTGAAGGGAAAGACTCTGGCCTAGTGAGGAAAACAGCAAGTTGAGTCAGCTGGAGTTGGGGGTTGGTTGTTTTTTGCATCTGGGGGCATGTTTAGACATATCTCTGTTCAGAAATATTACTTTTAAAACTTCATCTGTAAACTGAGGGCTCATCACGGCAGTAAAATCCACATGTGAGTCAGTAATGACAGTCTTGGGAAAAGAAAGGTGTGGTTCTACATTACAGCTGTGTGAGGCACTGCCACAGAGACCAGCACTGCCACAGCAGCACAAAGGCTCTGAAAACAGGCTGTGAAATTCAAGAGCTGAATTTCAACCCAACAAGCTGGGTGAAAAATAGAACATGACCATGAGGTCAGAGGAGGCTTTTCTACCCAGCACAAACTGAAAGCCCAGGAAGGTTTTATACAGCCCAGTTCCAGTCATTGCTGTCACCAGAGCCACTGAAGAGCAAAATATGCTGTTTGAATCAGAGGGAGAGTAACAGAAAAACAAACAACAACAACGAAACTGAACATAAATAAACTCAGGTGAAAAATATTCTCATTTCCAACCACCAAACAAGGTTTTAAAATTAAAAGCCAGCAGGTGGAAGGACAGTCTTCAGATAGGGCTTGACTGTACCCACTGATTAGACACACCTCAGTGTTTTGCTAAACCAGTTCTACCTTGCTTTGCACAGTTTGTTCTGTAAACTGGATGCTTTCCTGGCACCTGGGTGCGTTCAAAGCACCTGGATGCATTCACGGCAGTTGTTTCCCCCACTGCCAAATTGTACTGCTCTCTACACATGACCTTTTATAGGTAAAAAGAGAGAGAAATAGGTGGCAACACAAATGACAGTGAGTTATGACATCAGATACAGCCAAGCAGGAGAGGACAAAAGTGATGGGGACTCAGAGTGGGGTTTAGAAGAAGAGCCCACTCCACTCTGCAAAGGAAAACTCAACCTCCGAGTCAACAGCACAAGTCCACGGAACAGTGAATGGCTGCACTGCAAGGGTGCAGAGGCCCCCTTTCTTCACCTCAGTGTTGTAATCCTCCCATCCCAGGCATTAGGATGGGGTGGAAAAAAGCTCAGAAAAATTCCTCCTGGCCCTGGCTCCCCTGCTGGAGAAGCTCCCATGGGATGCTCCCTGTGGGAAGCACCCTGCCTGCTGCAGTCACACCCAGCAGGGGATTTACTCTGAGCCAAGCTCCTGGAGGGCAGCAAGGCCAAAGGCTGGAGCTCCTGTCTGGCACCTGACACTGCACAGATAAGGCTGGGCCAGATAAGGCTGCAGCGTGGTCATGGCTGCAACAGATAAGGCTGGAGCACAGCCCTGGGGCTGAGGAGAGGTCCCAAGGATCCCTGAATCTGGAGGGAAAACCCCTGAGACTGCACTGCAAAGGCCTGGGAAAGGGATGGGCAGGAAGCTGTTGTGACCTGGAGTCGCCAGGATGAGGGGGAGGTGAGCCAGAAACACAGCAGGAAAGGGGACAAACTGGATAAAACAGGTGATGCTGAGGGCAGGGAGCATGGAACACCAGCAGTTTGCCAGCATGATGCTGAAGTGCAGGACTTTGCCTCAAGAATACAGAGCACAGATGGGTGAGCAGGAGCAGGAATGAGAGGAGGGAAACCCCCAACAAAGGAGGCCACAAAAGAGGAAGGTGCCCTGATCTTAAAAACTTGAGAAGTAGCAGCTGAAGAGGATGTTCACCAGCACCACTCCAAGATTGCAGCAGCAAACCAAGAGTTTCCCTTTATGAAAAGTTCAGTCATCACTGTCAACACAACAATATCCACCTCCAACACGTGTGACCAGCTACATTTAAAAGGCCTAAATATCACTATTTCTCAAGCAAGTGGGGTGTGTTAGTTCAGGAAGCTAACAGACAAGGAGGAAGTAGATAACAAAATACTGCACTACTTTTCCAGGAAAGTTCCTTGTTTACAGAGTACACCAAAGCAACAGCAACACCCTCCCAAGACCTCCTTGCAACACATGTTTGTCAGAACTATCACAATCTTATTCCCATTGCAAAGAACTTTGTCTTCTAATAAAGTTATCTACAGTTTTATATGTGGTAATAAAGTAATAAAGACTTTTATAAGTCCATTTTCTGCTTCAAGCAGGAGATGACACTCAAGCCTTTCACCTTCAAGCACTAAAAAAGACTCAGCAACTCTTACTGAACTTGCAGCAGGCTTTCTGCAAACCTCCTAAGTCCTTAACACCAGATTCTCCAGAGTAGCACAGGCTCATTTTCAGCACTAAAGGACACATTTTCTCAGTTTAAGGAAGAGGAATTTCCCACGTCACACAGAGGCCAGCAGAACATGGAGGCAGTGTGGGGAAGGCAGAGGCCCCAGGGCAGTCTCACCTTCCTGCTGCACTGCATTGGCCACAGCTTTCTTCACCCGTCCAGACTTCACAACGGCTGGGTCTGAGTTGGCATAATCTGCCACCGTCACTGCAGAGAGGGGGAAACAGGGGTCAGAGGGATTAGGGATTACAGGGAGGGGACAGAAGGGCTAAGAGTCACAATGCCTAAAGGGAACAGTCCCCAGAGGAGCAGAGGCTCGAGGAGGAGATGCACAAGCAGGACAATGAGCCTCAGCAGAGCATGCCAGGAGTTTCCAGCAAGTCTCTACTCCAGACCATCGATCTACCAGGCTCAGGGGACTCACCCCGCTGCCAGCCCAGTGCAATTCTCCTTCTCCCACCACCTCGGCCAACGATAACCCCATTCTCCCTCACACAGCCCAACTCGAGCCAGGCTGATCTCCTGGTCCCAGGCTCCTCCTCCACAGGCAAAGAGGTCTCATTCCCACACATCCGTCCAGATCCCCGCTGAGGGTTCCCTCCCGGACGNCGCGCGGGGCCATGTCCGGCCAGGCCCCGCGGGGACAGCGGGGACAGCGCCACAGCGCCCGCCCCGCGCGTCACGCCCGCGACACCGCGCGCCGCTCTGACGTCACCAGGGCGGTGGGATGACGGGGCTGTGACGTAACCCCTCAGTCCGCAGTGCTCCGAGGAAGGGAGGTCCCTGAGGCGATTCCCCCTCCCAGTTCTCCCAGTAGTGAGGGTCCCTGAGGGCTTTTTCCCTCCCCGCACAGTCCTCTCAGTAAGAAGAGCGCTAAAGGGAATTCCCCCCGCTCAAGTCCTCCCAGTAACGGGAATCCCTGAGGAGATCCCCCCTAGTAATGAAGGTCTGTGGATTAATTGCTCCCTCCCCGTAATGGGGGTGTTTGAGGGATTGCCCCCTCCCAGTTCTCCCATTAACAGGGGCCCTGAGGGGCTTCCCCCCTGCCCCAGTACTCCCAGTAAGGGGAGTCCTCAGGGGAGTCCCTCCCGTCCTGCGGATCTGTGGGGTAACTGTCCCCTCCTAACAGGGCCCGACAGGGGAGACCCACACACAGCAGCCCTGCCAGTACTGAGGGTCCCTCAGGCGAACGGCACCCCCATCCTCCCAGTCACAAAGGCCTTTAAGGGTGCTTACTCCCCAGTGCTCCCAGTAATGAAGGCCCCTGAGTAAGTGGGTCCCCAGTCTTCAGGACCATGGATTTCTGAGGGAATTGCGCCCCAGGCCTCCCTGTAAGGAGGGCCCCTCTCTGCCCTCCAGTCCTGCCAGTAATGAGGGGGCTCTGAGCTAATTGCCCTTCCCAGTCATCCCAGTAAGGAGGGGGTCTGAGGGGATTCCCCCATTCTCTCAGTAGGGAGGTTCTCTGAGGCCCTCCAGTAAACAGGGTTCCAGGGTGATTGCAGGCCCTCCCAGTGCTCCCAGTAAGGAGGAACTCTGAGATAACTGCCCTGACTGACGCACAACCCTGTTGGAAACGATGAAACTTTAAAAAATAATTTTAGTTAATCAGTTAAATTAACTTTTAAAGTAATTGTTTAATTAATCATAATTATATCTATAAATTATAAATTGTGTGTTATTCTTAAATTACTCTTTGCCAGCATTTAGCAAAGCTGCCATGAGCCACTTCCATAGGAACACATTGGGAAAAGTACTGAAACTTGAAACTTTGGTAAAACTAAGTCTGATATGCTTGGATGAACAAAGCCTGGGAGAGAAGGATGTATTGGTGAGGTTGAACATCTGGATTGTTGAATTTATGAACCACAAGGACATTNGACAATGAGCCTCAGCAGAGCATGCCAGGAGTTTCCAGCAAGTCTCTACTCCAGACCATCGATCTACCAGGCTCAGGGGACTCACCCCGCTGCCAGCCCAGTGCAATTCTCCTTCTCCCACCACCTCGGCCAACGATAACCCCATTCTCCCTCACACAGCCCAACTCGAGCCAGGCTGATCTCCTGGTCCCAGGCTCCTCCTCCACAGGCAAAGAGGTCTCATTCCCACACATCCGTCCAGATCCCCGCTGAGGGTTCCCTCCCGGACGCATCTCTCTGCCTGCACAAACCCGAGAGGGCCCAGCTCACTGCCAGCTGAGACCGAACCGGACCGGACCGGACCGNTGAAGATAAAGAAGAGGCGAACACGGACTCCATCTATGTGTTGAAAGTTCTTACTTTCCAAAGATACTAAAAAGACTGAAACAATGTACTAATCAACATGAGAAGTGAGAAATCAATAACNTCCTCCTTCCCCTCACCCAGGCCAAGCCCAGGCCCTTTAACTACCTCCTCCCTCAGGCCGTAATGCAGGCCCAGGCTTCCTCTCCGGCCTGCACCAGCAGGGGCGAGCTCGGCCCGGTTCATCCGAGGCCCGGTTCATCTGAGGCTCGGTTCACCTGAGGCCCGCCTTCCCCCACCGGCCCCGCTCCCCTCATCAGGCGCCGTTCCACTCATCAGCCCCGGCCCCCCTCAGCCGCGCTCCAGGCCCGGCCCGGCCCGGCCCG